>JAQIXW010000999.1:0-22406 GCA_034700685.1 Willowsia buskii
TGGGTCGTTTGTGGAGAGCAAGATGGGTCTCGACTTCCAGGGTAGCATCGCTCTTGAGTGGTTGGCTGCCGACATCTGTTTTAAATTTTAATGTGTTGAGTTTGATTGTGGTTTGATTGGTATTGGTTTATCTGGTTTTTAGGTAATATTGTTACCGTATATCTCTTGGGTTGGCATCACAGTCTGGTGGACAGTCCGGTCTGGTTTCCCCTGAAAAAATGTTTAAATTTTGTATTTTGTTTGTATTTTTCCGCCAAACCAAACCTGGTTTGGGTTTTTAGGACTTTTTTATGAAATATTGGCTGTACCTGGATAACAAAGTTTTGATGTCGTTAGTCGGGATGGCGGAGTTGACACAAACGGTTGTGATGTTGTTTTTTGGTTGTAAGCTCTTGGGGGTTGTGGGGTTTGCACTCTTGGTGGAGTTGTTTGTTGTACATTATTACATCGAGGATCGGTTGAGCCTTTAAATATACAAAGATATATGATGTTAGGAAAAATTTATAGTTCTGTATGCGAATCTGTGTCTAATTTTAAATGGTGATTAAGTCTAATTTGAATCAAGTGTGTAATTGAAATTGAAGTCACTATTAAAGTATGATTTTTTCTAATAAATCTTATAACACCGTGTATTTGGAAGTGCTATGCTGGTGTCTTTGTACAAAGTAGAGAGATTTTGGAAATCTTCGTAAAATCAACACATGTTTGTCTGAATCGTTGAAAGTCAAAGTCATCTTACAGGATTACATAACAACGGCTAATCTTCCTTTTTTAACCAAATATTTTAGTCATTAGTAACTCAGGTCAGTTTAAATTTGCTATTGACCACTTACCTTGGTAACACAGAGGTGGCCGTGTTTCTCTGTTCTGTTCTACGACTGGGGATTTATCGGTGATGCATCTACGGAAGAAAGTCATGGACAAAAATAAAAACTAATACCTACTGCAACATTAACTGCAATAACGATAAGCTTAGATATTGTTGTTAACCGTGGATCTAGACTGCCAGGAAAGCAACGAAAAGGAGACGGTTGTGCTGGAGATGTAGTGGTAGGTCTAGGTTTTGCCTGCGTATATCCCTGGTTTTGATTCTGAAATTGTTGTTGAACGAATGGGGACTGAGGCCTAGATGTCGTTGGGGGTGGCCCTCGTCTTGGCGTAGTTGCTTGGTATTGATTTGAACGCGGCGGGACGGTTGGTCGAGAAGCAGGCTCATTTGGATTGGATTGGCATGTGTCTTCACAAACATCCTTGCACAACTATTCATAACAGCCAAATAGTTGAGCATGCCTTATTTCATATTTGTGCAATTGAAGAAACGCCCGTGTAGTCTGATATTGCTAAAATGTTTCAAGTTACCTCAACGTTGCAGCTCAAGTGAACATGATCTGTGTTGGGAAACCTAAAGGATGTCATGTTTGTAAAAGCAATAGTTGTTGCGCCACTGTCACCAGTCTCAAATGTTTTAATCCAGTTTCCGATTAGTTTTTTCTTCCTAAAAAATATGTCCGAAGAAATCTTTAAAGTAAAAGTAAGCAGATTTGATGTATTTCAAAGTTCATTTCATGTTATTCAATTTTCTATGCATTTACCTTGGACAGCCATCGTATCCGGTAAGTTGTACTTTTCCAGTTGTAGGATCTTCAAAATTTTCTGAATCGTAAGCCCAACAGTCTTTAACACTTATGTCGTATTGTCTCTCATTGTCTTTGATATAAATAAGCACACTAAGCTCTTCTCCGATTTCGACGAGGCCTCCGATAGGTTTAGTCTGAAAGTCAAACATTAAATATGTATAACACAAAATTCAAAAACTTTTACGCGAATGTAATGGCTTTTGAGAAGATATTCTAACGTTTGGGAATGCTCCTTTCTGAATGTCCATCCAGCAGTCCAATGAATCAGTTGCTTCCATTTTATGATGTTGCACATCTAACATTCCAACCGTCAAAGGCTTGAAAATAACCATTTTCCCTTGCTTTCTGGACGGAGCTGGTTCATCTCCACTTTTACATGAAACCTTCTTCGCTGTATCCCAGAT
Source organism: Willowsia buskii (assembly GCA_034700685.1). Lineage (NCBI taxonomy): Eukaryota > Metazoa > Arthropoda > Collembola > Entomobryomorpha > Entomobryidae > Willowsia > Willowsia buskii. The sequence continues at coordinate 2,042 of JAQIXW010000999.1, forward strand.
TTCCTAAAGAACAAAAGAATTTCAAAATAAACATAAACATTTTCTTCAAAGCAAATATAAATTACATAATTAGTACTATCACCACCTGAACGGCTTCATCCATTTGAAATATAAGAACGTTGCTAATAGTTCCGGCTACATTTTCCGTTCCACATCCTCTTGATGGCACATTGAATGATAAGGTTTGAGATCCTGAATTGGCTTCGACATATCGACACTTGGAGTCGGGGAAATGTCCACGACTGTATATCACACCATTAAACGGTGAATCAAAATCTACGGTGACCTGAATCCCTTGCCGGGAACATTGCACATCCAGCCTTTCAATTTTGGTGTGGTGATGATGATTTCCATCATCAGTAGAACCAGTTATCTGATTCCTTTTGTGGGTCTGTCGACCAATCCTTTCGATTTCTTGGAAAGAATTTAAGCTCTCATAGTCATATTGTTCTCCGTCGTCTGCAGCATTAGCGTTCTTGAAATATGAAAAGGCATTTTCTAAGTTTTTTTAATAATATGCATTTAACGTATTGGATGTTTGTCGGCTCATTGTTTTACTTACTGCACCAACGCAGGAAACCAACAGGAGGACTAGAAATTGCACGGAGGAAGGCTTCCTCATCATGCTCCAGCGCCCTCCCCTTTCCCGTTCCTGTTTCAGATTAATAAGTGATTAAATGATTAGTGACCGATGTGCATAGATAAATTCATTGAATCAAACATTTACATATTTTTAGTATTTAAAATTTGCTTAATTCATCTCCTTGAAAGCAAAAACAATAACAGTAAGTAAAAAATTAAGTAAATAGAAGCAAAATTTAGCTAGGGTTATCAATAAGGACCATGTGTGTTTCGCAGAAAGGAAATGCATATTGAAATGGGGATGCATTTAAGAGAATATTGAATATTTGCAAAAAATTGTCACGTATCGGAATCATTTACTTTCGTCAATCATTTACGTTTCAGTCGACAATGCAGACAACAGTAACTATGAACTACTCCTATGCATGCTGTGTGTTGAAAAGAAGTGCTTTGAAACGGTATAAGTCAATTAGGAAACGTTTGTTACTTGCACCGCCAAGATACAAGTTATCTATACAAAAAGTACGACGTTTGTAAAAAGTATCACCATTTCTGGTAAGGCCCTTGTTTGCCAAGTACCAAGTAGGCAGGCAGTTTACGACTTATGATATTGTTATATTACAGAACAACAAAAATAGCCACTTTAAGTTAAGAGATAACGAATATTTTATGTATTTTTATGTTATAAAACTACTCATCCAGAATCAGGACTTCTTGAAGATCAAATAAACCAGGAAGAGATATATATGAGACACAGCAAAACTTTGTATCAAGCAAGGTATGTAAAATTACAAGACAGGTAATTTAGAAAGGTTAAAAAGATGTAAATCATTCCATTAATCATTGCATTACAACAAATTCTTCTACTTGTAACGGTAAATTTGAAGAGACGAAGAGGAGGCAATTTCATCAAAAGCATAATATCCAACAACAGCACCATGATCTTTCTATACAACCAACCAGTGGTAGAAAGGTTATTCCAACTTCTGGCTTCTATGATCTTTGTACATATGTAGTGGAATTTTGCATATTTAATGAGATACATTATATTGTACGATATTCATGTAAAACATGCTCGTATCTAAGGTTTTCGCATCATCCTCCAAGAAAATGACAAAATGAACGCATATTTTTATGTCATTTTCATCATCACCTTGATGGCCTTCTTGATTTACAATTGTGCATGACGATAAGTTCGCCTAAACCACCATCCATTAACTCATAAAAAATCGTTGCATTTGGCCATTTCAAGAAATCGGAACTTGTCTTTCTCGACATAAAAACTGCTTCAGAACTTAGACAATATGCGTGCGAGAACATATAAAATTTAACCACCTATCTTCAAATTATACTTGTGCTAGCATTAATCAGCAAGATATCATCATTGGATAAATGACTATGACTAATGTAGCAAATGTAGTATTTGGATAAGGGCAGCGAAAACAAATTTCACGCACACAAGCTTTTTGTAAGGTTGAAAATTGTTTGCTGATGGGCATTACAAACTACAAACACAAACAAAAGAGCAGGATAAAACTATAAATAAATAATTTTTTGGTTAGATTAGATGTATATCAACATCGTCACAGGATAAAATACATATCTTAATAATTTTGGTCATCATATTAAAACGTTCAGTTTGCTGCTTCGTTGGCGATATGGTTTGATAGTTTGATCAAAGACAATGAATAGAGTTGTTAAGGAGGCTTAATGTAATGTGGTTGTTGTGGTAAATGAAGTCTCTTTGCTATCCCAAAGGAACAATCAAGATATTTGTCTAAATCTAGAATTAAGAAGAACAAAGGGGAGCATTTTTCTGATGAAACGTGACATTAACTGTTTAAGGAAATGAAGAGAATGCTAACGGCAAACGGGAAAAGAGAGACCTGTCGCGACAGAGATGGATAATTGTAGTACCCTTTAGCTATTTGCTTCAAATAATACGTGTTGGTAGTTGTGCAAACGCACGTTATTCTCTCACAAGGGTTTCATCTTGAATTGTCTTCTAGGAATCCTTTTGATTCAAAGAGAACCACAAAAAATGAGTGTTCCCATTCAAATTTTATCTATGGTGAATGATTAAATGACAGTCAAGTAAGGTCATTTCCCATTTGAAAGTAAAAGGACGATGGTGATCTAAACATGACTCAATGACTTTGCGTGGTTGGCTGGCAATCAGGGGAGAAGATGACAGTATATGTAACATGAAAAAACAGTACTTACGTGAATGAATCACAAAATCTTAGGTACCCCATAAAAATATCTCATCTTCAGTGCAGCATTTTTTATGATTATGACTAGTAATAATATCGTCGTAACATGTTCATTAGATGTCCACAAACAAATACCAGTATAGGTGGAAGCAAGCCGCGTCATTTTGATTTTGTAGGGTTATAAATTTTATTTTTCAGAAAAGCAATATTAAAATTGGCCAACAACAATATAACGACACTGATAGAAACTTAGTGGTTTGAAAAAGCGATATTCCATTACATCCTCAGTTTTAACTCACTAATGCTATGCTAACTTATACCATATGCATACATGCAACCGTATATTAAAAAGTAAACTCATGATCTCCTTTTAGGATTCATAAAAGCTGAGTAAACTGAAAATCAAATCAAATTAAAGCGGATTACAACACGCTCCATTCTTTTTACATTAACTATTGAATTTTAGAGCACGCTGTGAGTTGCAGTAAAAAAGTCTTATAAAACTTTTAATAATATATCGCCTCGGTGCAGCAACACAAGATAATTGCCCTAGTTTGTTTAGTGCTCATCAGCACACCTCACTTTTCATTGGCATGAATGACAACTGATTTGCAACAAAGCTGTACCATGATATGAGTGCGGCTCTGAGAATATGTAAGCAGGTAAGCCATTTTAATTTTCCATTGCATTTTTATGCAACTGGTCTGAAATAGAGAGAAAATTGTGCTAATTACAGATAGGTGAAAAAGTGCATCTTGCGTACTGTTTTACTGGCAGCAGTGAGTAGTCTTCATTATTTCACTTAATTTACTGTTCCTTTTAGGTGCAACCGATTATGTAAAAATGTATGATCCTAATTGACCTTTACTTGTCATCCTTTCGATAATCATGACGCGATAGTTTATTGCTTTTCGCCAATATCAACGACAAAAATACCGCTTCACTATGACACCGAAGGACGCTGATTTGCAAAATATTGATATAAGTAGGTATTAAAGATTTCGACAACAGTAGTTAACTTTAACTTGTAATTAAATTTTATGCAAATCAAGTTTAGTTTATTCGTCGTGTTTATTTGGGTTGGTTGATAGTTTTCATCCTTCTAAAGGACACTAATTTCGGTATTTGCATATTTACAATATAAATTAGCAATTAAAACTTTAGAACGCCCACTCGCACAATATCTCCTTTAGTCAACTTATTTTCATTTTAACTTTCGTGCCGTAACCTTTAAATATATTTATCAAAATTATCCTGACAGTTATCAATATTACATTTTGTACGAACGAAATGTTTAAGTAAAAATTATAGTTACAGTGAGTAGAAAGCTATGATATAGTTTTAGTTAAAATGCTGAGTGTATGCAAAGGTAGCATACATAGATGTTTAAGCCACTTTAAAATAAAAAAACGGTAGATAGAGATAACGCTTAATATGTCTATATTGAATTTGATGATTAGCGGTGTCAAATCTAATTGCTAATGTTTGCCTTCATGTTTGATAAATATTGCTTAAAAGAACAGGCAAAATTATTTTTAGCATGGCCGTGCCCATCCGTTGTATTTTTGAATTGCATGCAATGCAGCAACCAAGAATGCAACCAAACCAAGTGCATCATAATTATCGAATGGAGCGATGCAACTCCCTCGAAACGAAACAACTGATTGTCATGATAGCAAAATAATTGATGACACCAGTGATGACCATTGACCATTGCCAGATTTTGTTTCTTATGCTGTCACTTTAATCGTCCAGCTCGCCTTCCACTAAAAACAAAAAGGAGTCGATAGAATCCACAAAACAACAATGTAACACTGGTTTTTCTAAATACTAAAACGTAAATGCTATACAATCAAGTACCTTATCGCCTTTCTGACTACATTTTAAGTCTTTTACTGCTTGTTTTTGGGAAAATATTTTATCTAAATGGATTGGAAACCAGTTTCGTGTCATGATGCAAATTCGTGCATAGTGGATACAGGGTTATTACTATTATTATTATGATGTTTTGTACGCCAAACAAAGCCAAAGCTTCGTTGAAAATATTCATCATCGTCAGCATCTCAGCTAGGGAGACTTAAGGTGACTCGTGGGGCAGAAGATGACACTATCAACTTCAATGTCAGCCAGCCGCAGAACAAAGGCAGATTTGCAGATTTATGCAAAAAAATGTTAATAGAGTGGAAATAACATTTTGTAGGCCTCTTTCTTGCATGACTTATTATGTAATGGTAGAAGTAAACTTTATGCCTATACGGTATCCATGATAGCCACTCTTTGTTTCAATTAGGTAATAATTACTTAGCTTAAATTTAACCGCATCTACAAGTAAATCATATTGTTGCATCTTGAGATATTATTTAGCCTTTTAATTCTTGCGTGTATGCATCTTCAATGATCATCCTTAGACATAGCTTTTTTAGTAAAATGTCTGCTCTCTTGTTTAATTTATGCGCATTTTAAGACGATATAATATGTTGTCTGTTGAACTGATTTGAATGTCATTATCATACTGACTGACCGTACGCAAAAATTGAAAAGGTGAGTAGGTATGCAGAGAAATTATATCAGATATAAAAAATTGTGGTTATTAAAATTGCCTTAATTGTTTTATAATTTTAATGTGTAGGTACAATGCTCCAAAAATGGCAACTTTTTGTCCCTACCTAATTCGGCAATTTTCAGGTATAAGAGAAACTATATTTATCGAAATTATGCACGCACATAAAGCATTTACCTTTTACGATATCGATCTTTGCAAATGCTAAGGAAATTATTGCACTTGCACATTGCCAATTTTGTAGAATAGTTTTTCATGCACTTTTAGACGACTAGAATTCGCACATCATGCAACGATTTCTTATAACCGTTCCAAAAATACTTATTATTTTTGATTACATCATGCTCGTAATACATAGCCAACAACGATAGCAATTTCATCAATAAATGCCAGATAGAAATAAAACCTGCTTTGAAGAATCCCCTCCAAATATGATCATAAAATTTAGCAATATAAAAAACATCAACAAAACTTATTCACCTAAGACTGGTACCGACTTTACAAATTTTCAGCATTTAAAAATTTGGTAGATTCATAATAATGCAAATTGATATGGTAATCGAGAATGAAAGTGTAATATTATATGTTACGAGGGGCCATATTTTCTTATTACGTATCTCCGATTATAAATACTGTGAACCAATAGATTAATTAACTAAAACAAACGTGGATTTTGCATAGTTATATCAATTAGTACAAACATTTCATTTTCATACTACGCTTAACACTACCTGGCTAATTTAACAATAAAGTTAAGCGAAAGAAAATCCTAATGGATTACGCCTGTAGCATTACTTCCTACACCAATGTGTTGCTTGTTGCTTCAAATAATGCAAGCTTGAGTAATTTAATCTTCTCCTAAATGAAAGCAAGCTCTTTATCTCACCACATTATTACCACACTAATTTTTCTTTAATTTCTACAACCGTATCAACCCACACCAGGGAAAACCACCTTACAAGCTGTTCCTTCCACTCTAAAATTTTTATTCGACATTAACAAAAAAAACTAATTTGCACGCTTGGCATCATAAGACTTGTCTCCTCTTACTCATATTATGAATCTCAGGGGACTTTTGAAAGAATGACAGTCACTTGACACTGTTCAATTTTCGCATTATGATTCATATTTTGACCACCTAAAGCGAATATTGCTTAAATGCTTCAAATATTTCTCATTATTGAAAATGATGAAGATGATGGTAAGTGACATAGTTTACCCTTCTTGTTCTTCTTCAACTGCTTTATTGCTCATCATCTTACGTCCCTCTTGTGTATGTGTCTCTGCGCTTGTATGCAAATTTTTATTGGAAATTTCTTTGTTGCGTACGCAATATATAGCAATGGCATCTTTTTCATTCTCTTGGCGCTGATGATCAAGTTGATAATATCATTATTATTATCTCATCCGATCCTTCTCTTTCTTGTATTGCTTATTGCTTTGTTTCTTCGGCTATTTCACCTTCTTCAATTTGCCATTGTTTGGTATTAGTAATGATATAATAATAACACGCACTTCATCAACATCGTCGACGGCCAACAATCCAATCACACGCATATATGTCTAAATAATGCACAATGCGGCCGCCGATGAAAATGAAAGCCTTAAAATATTTTGGCCGAGGGGCTTTTGCATTTAAAATTGTTGGTGTTAGTACCGTAATACACACATAATATCCTGCATCCATCTCCACATCATCATCACAACGCACTTCTGTCAACCAAGAAACTCCATTGTAACGTTGTCGTAAAAAGCGAGTAAATTTAAAAAAATGAACAATCTTTTTACTCGAACCATCGACCGACAGACAACCGACTCGGTCCCACCTCAACCACAACAGAACAGCAGAAAAATTTATTGCTAATTTAGTTTACATAACATCAACAGGTTAAATGCATACTACAAAGAGTATGAATGAATGGATGAACAATATTATGCATTGCACAAAGTGCACATTATTTCACGAGTCTGGGGGTCTACATACTGCAAGTACCACGACAAACGACGTATGTAGATAGGTATTATTATCCCTTATCTTTTATTGCTTCTTCTCCTTGATTATTTGCAATAAATGATGATCATTGAATCAAGTGAAAGACGAAAAAGGCTTTTAGGAAATAGGGAATTATTGTGAAATGGAGGAAAATAAGCAATTAACGCAATTAGCCTATAAAGTTAATGCTCTGTGTCTGTTGTTATGGGCCGCTAGAGCCTTGTTTCCATTGTTGCAGGGTGTATGTAGTCTCTTTGAAGCTGTTAACGGTTACATAATAATATAAAAAACAAAACTATATGAAAATGACATGTGGTTTCTAAGAAATTTAAATGCATAAAACCAACCTTTGTTTTCATATAAACCCACAACACAGGAATTCCAAAAATCCGAACGATATTCAAAATATTGTAAACTCCACTCGAGTATCCGTTCAAACAATAATCCCGTAAATTCCTACTAAAACTTTCCTCGTTTTTTTTTCAGACAGCCCTTCTAGCTTCACATGAAAACCAAAAAGGTTTCTTTTAGCACTAATGATCAAACAAAAGGAACAAGTTGTTGAACACACTAGCAGCCGCGCACCATTTGAAAGCTCTGTAAGAACAACTGAAAAACACCAATCACTGATGAGCAACCCAAATAACTATTGGAAATTGTGAGTAATCACTACAAAACAAAGTGGTTTTTTGACCCGCTAACTTCCGGTTTTGCTCTGCCAGCTCTACACAGTTAGCAGACAAACCATAAACGTGCTGGAGAAAATAGGAAGGGCTCATGTGGTTTAGCTCGCGACTATTGCCTGTTAGGAATGTACGAGTGGAGACAGACAACTGACATCAAGTGCACCGTTCCACTCGGTTTTTCAGTGATTTGCAAACAAGTTAGGCGATCCAAGTATCCAACTACAATATGGGCCAAAATATCGTCACCTCACCATAATCAACCTCAGTGTTCTGAAAGTGTCCAAAGAGCAGAAAGAATGAGACAATCAGCATCACCACCACTAACACCATCAATATAATATCATCTTCTTTTTAGCATCTTCATTATTATTAGTATTATTATTTAGTATGGATCCTTCGTGAAGAAAAATCTACATACGTATATGAAGTGTCCCTTATCATGATCCATCTGTATCCATCCACAATCACATCACCTCATCATCCCACTCGACTCTGATCATTCAACTGGCAATAATAATACTTGCTCATCATGAACATCGTAGCATTGTATAGTTAGATGCATTATGCAGTGTCGTTGCAGTATCTTCTTCTTGTCATCCTCCTCCGTTATCATGATCATCCTCCTCCATCTTTTTTTTAATTTTCGCTGCTCATGAAATCATCTTCAACATGATGATGAGCAACAAACAACAATAACAAACAAATTTGCAGTAAAATAGCACAAAAAGGGTTATAGCATGCGTGGAGCAGCCCTTAGTGGTCGTCGTTGTCACCATCACCCTCACCGTCGCCGTTCTCTCATTATCTATAAGCCACACTCCATTCCCTCTTCTTTGCGCTTACATCTCATTGTTGTTTCGAGCAAGATTTTTGCGTGTGCTGCGACACTGTCCCTTTTTCCACCTCATTTAACATTTGCACATCTTCTTTTGCCAGCAAGCGTCCAAGAGGACTGGGCACTGTTGCTTAGCCAGCTAGAACATTAACAAATCACATTAAAATACATTTTTATTGTTTGATATTTGCTATCATTACCGTCATTATCAGCCATGCGTTTTCGCGTCAAGGAGTCAAGTCTAACAATGTAGGTAGAGGGAATACATACAAAGTCGCCACGATTTAAATGGTAAATTACCATTGATACACTAATATAATTAGGACCCACTCATACTGCCCACATACATCTATCTCCAATATCTTAGGAAATGCGAGATGTTCCTACTCTAGAAGCACCATGTCTTACGAGGCCCCTTGTATTGTATTGTAGCGCAAATCAAGTAGTCAGTCAGTAAACTCCACTCATTCATTTGCATCTTCATGGAAGTGCCATTCTATTTTCTGAAAATAGTGACGGGTAGACAGAAAGAGTACTTTAGTGTCCCGTCCTCTGCAACAATGAATAAGACACTGTATACATCTTTCATTATTTCTATAAAAAAAAATCATGCCAAAGGGTCTCTTTTTTATCTTTACTTCTATCTCCTATCATATTGATGTCTCGTCACTGCATTGCTACCACCACGACTCACTTGACTGACATGATTTACCTTGCTTCTTCCTTCATTACAATTATACGCATCACACAAGCTTAATTACATGCTCATCATTTTTATTTTGCTTGGTTACTTTTAAATATATTTGCTTACCCACCAAATTAATGATAATAATATTTCTTTATCATCTTTTTTTCGTCTATTGTTGTGGTAGATATGAAATTGGATAATTGTGGGCTGAGAGTAGGCTTTTTGCCATTGGGATCTCTAAATCGTCCTATCATTGTTTTCCCTTCCATTTCTTAGCTCGTATGTAGGTGCATACTATCTGAGTAAGAATGCATGCCTTGCTGTCCTCTTGTGACCTGTAACTGCGCGCTGTATTATATGGCTTGATTAATTATGGCCATTCATTTTTCTATTTTTTGCTGGAATCAGTAAAAGTAAATGAAAAAAAAGGATTCATAAAAAATGAAACAATTAATACTACCACCAACAGAACTCATTAAGAGTGCATGCATTTAACTGCACTTTGACTCTACAATAAAAAGTGCCTAATTAACTTATCATGACCACTCTCATTTTCTGCTCATCGTGTGCATCCTTCATTGCATTTTTTATTTGTCTGTTTTGTGTGTTGCTTTATATCCATATTTAATTACATCTTTTCAACAGAATGCAGAAAGCGAACCTGGATTGATTGATGGATCCATCAAAAATGTTTGTTTCGAATGGAATGCAAACTAATTGCACGACCAACGATAGTCGATTTGCTGGTATGGTGGTGTAAGCAATGCATGTACAAAAATAAACGAGAATGCTTTTTGATGACCTGGAATGCTAATATTTTGACCAAGCAACTTAGACCGGTGGTTTTTTATTGGTTGACAAGTCAAAGATGTTGACATTATGACATGGCAAACATGCACGCTTTGTACATTGCGTGAAAGGAATGCACAAAAGAGAAGTAACGAAAATATGATGCTCGCCATCACCATGATCACAGCTTGTCAATAAAATGCAATTCAATGATTTGATTGCAAGTTTACGTGTTTATACCTATGTATACCTCCCTCAATCGTACATGTAACACCTATATACCACCTCCACCAAAAGTCCTTCATTGCAAGAATGCTTAAATGTTTTAAAATGTTATCATTAAAGTTCCTTTTCTGTTTAATATTGCGGTTGTTAAAAATCAATGCTTCATTGAAAAATATGCAGTGCAAGAACAGCCACGTCTTCAAATCATTATCATCATGCTATTAGCAGGTGAACTGATAATAATGATGGCAGTGCTAATAATAAAATAACGACATTTTGATGATGGTGAAGATGATAGTCTAAAAGAAAAAAAAGTGGTTGAGTTTTTGGGTACCCTTGAAATATCATCTTCCCTTTTAGCATAGAGATCGATTATCATGATTGTTTTACCACCTCTGCGTTGCCAGTTGGTGCGTGTGCTAGCAAACGTGCTCACGCATAAACATGGGCACCCTTGCTGTAGACATGACTATATACTTATCGCTTGTAACAAAATAATTGGTCAGACCAGGCTCTCAAACACAAACTGCAATATCCTCCAAAAATGGATTCAGAATTATTGTAGTAGTATCATGTAAGAAAAATGACAGAGTAGAGCATGATGCTTATCATTTCTATTGACTAGAAAAATGAAGAAGGTGAAATGAATTCAATATTCATGGCAATAAATAGCTGAAAAATATTAGTACATGTTTGAGACAAGCAGTAATGATAATAATGATAACCAGGGTATATAATTTAATGAAAGGCACGGTAATAACAATAAAAAGGCTATTAAGAATATTTGTAAATTTACAATCTTGAAGTTATCTACCCGTTTGTCTATTTGTTATTGCGGATCTCAATACAGATGCACTGATTGACTATGGAACGTGATATTATGTACTTAAATATGAGTACATGTATGCAGGCACAAGAAAGGTTGTTGTTGGCTGGCGGCCGTAGGTTCACAGATTGTTAAAAAAATAAATCATGAATGCAAGTTGACATCATTCCATGTAAAAAAAAACAGGAAGATTAGGTATTTCTATTAAAATGCTGTCACTCAGCATGCCTTTTTTCCTGTAGCCTCTCGCTACTTTCTTACATAGCTTTTAGATTTAAAGTTTAGATAATTTGCGCATGTGTACTTGCTAGCTGTGATTTAAAAATTGTCGTGACTAATCACTTTTGCTGAATTTAGACTAACATTCTGATCAAACGCTTTAGTTTCAATGCAGACCGTAACAAATGGGGTTTCCGAGACTGTAGTGATATTGATAGAACTGCATATCACGTCTACCAACAAACCTGCAGCAGCAATGAGCCGGAGCCGACTCTAATAATGTTACATGCAATAAAGGTTAACAATTTAAGCGGTTCATTGCCATGACAAAGTAAACAGCAGGTACGAAAAGATGTATGAATATTCACTGATGATTGTCGTGGTAGACAAGAATTGCGGTAATAGTAGTAATATTGTAATTTTCTATAATATTACTGTCGTGTCATGTCATGAGTCAATCAAGATGACCCGTAGTTACAGTATCTCCGTAAAAAGGAGCTTCCACGATAATGCATGAATTATAGCTGCTACGAAAATTAACCGGGTCAAATTATCTTCTCCAAAGATAACGAAGCATATAAACATATCCTACGCTTTTAGTCTCGTCAAGTAAAGTTAAAAGGTAATCGTAAGTACAAGCTTTAATACGAGACTGTAGCGAGACATGGACATGTTTGAAGAAGTTTGACATGGAAGATCAACAACTCTTTTTAATATCGATCATCTAAGCGTTATCATTATGATGTACACTTTTTTACTTTTTTACTTTTACTTTTACTATTATATTAACGATTTCGTCATAATTTAATCGACTATACCTTTGATTAAAAGTCCAAGGTATGATGGAACACATCTAACGTCTACCTGTAGATCAGAAATACACAATGTAATAAATCTTTATGTTATAGGCGTTTAGAAAAGTAAAAGTGGTAGCTGAAAACCATTGTCTATTCATTCATACCAGGATCAGTAATAACTATTAATTAACTACCAATAGCAGTCACAACACAGTGGTAAAGTACTGTGGCAGAAGCAATCAAATCTGGTTAAAGAAGTAAACGGAAACGCCTGCAGACCGACAGAACGCCACTGCATCCGATGTAAATAAAGAGTAAATAGTATCAGAACAATATTTAATGCGGTACTGATATCATATTCTGATTTATACACCAAATCAATATTATTAAGGCACATAGGTAGTACTATTGCATTTGTATAGCTTGCAGTGTAGGTACGTATATATGTCTGATTATGAGAAACAGTGTGGTCATTGTCAAACATGCTTTATTAGCCAATTATCATATTGTATTTCATGCATCATGGAAGAAAAGAAAGGAAAGAAGATGAGTTAAGATGATGCACGCTACATCATCACATCATCACAACAATTCAACAACCACCGCATCTTCATCTTCCTTTAAATAATAAAAAAACTGAATTGGAATTGCAAATTGTATGCAAAAGAAACTACCTAAGTTGTCTTGTCAATATCATGCCAATAATTACTACCTTTCGGAATACATCTTCGCCAGCAGCAAAGTTACCTATTTTAGTGTGAGGTATAGTGTTCATCGGTGAGGATGACACCAAATTAATCTCGCTGTGTGTGTCCATAAAACTGGGTGTCCTTTGTTCCATCGTTACTGCTTATTATGTTGCTATTGCTGCTCTGCATGATTTTTTACATATATTTTCCAATTTTTGTGGGAATACATAATTTAGACTGATTGGGTGATTGCTTTGTTATTTTTATTTTCTTGCTAAATGAAGGCAAAAGATGATTTCAAGTTCAAAAATATTTTAAGGTAATGATGAATGCGGTAGTACATGACTGTAATTAAGAATCATGAGGTAAGCTTATGAAGAAAGGGTTTTCACTCAAATACAAATTAGATGTGTTGGCGAAATAAATGTGCAAGGAATACCAGGGAAATGGAAGCAGTTTTAAAATCCCATCTTAGAATCCATTATGGTTATTTAAATTTAAGTAGCACTAAATGACAAATATGATGGAACGAAAAATCCAAAGTAACATTTCCTACACGATAGCATGCATCCCAAGTTTGTTAAAATAAGTAGCTTAGCTCCTTTTAGAATAATTTATCCAACTCAATAACAATGCCTTTGCCCGCTGTATTATCACTACTTTTTTAATCATCTTACATTCCATTTCATCTTCAATGAAGTGTGCCTTAAAGTTTTATAAAATGGTGAAATACTATGTCGTGTTGTACAGTTTCATCAATATCAATTTAAGGAGCTTTGCAGCAAAACAGTAACTCCGTACCGCTCTCATCTTCGTCAGAAATGGTTCACTTTTCTTCCGGAAGTTTTGGGATACTTAGGGTAATATAAATGTTACACTTATTTACACTTATTTACATCATGAATTTTTTCAATTCATGCTAGGATTTTCATCTCCTCTATCTATATAGCCCAAATATATATCAGACTCATCATAATGACAATTCACTTGTCTCCTATTGTCTATTAAAATTACTAACAGGGCTACATACAACTTCTACCAGTAGTAAATAGTTCAAGGTACATAGTACCCATCATAATCGAAAATAACTTGATTAATCATTGATACAGCAAAAAGTCTTATTTCACTATGCTTTTATTTTTATTATTATTATTATTATTATTATTATTATTATGATTATTTATAACCAGGCATCAATTTTCAGACAAGAGCATCTTCAATATGAAATTGGTCGTTGTCGTCAAATTTTATTCGTCTTAATGTTAAGTAGCTCTTTAGTTATTTCACCATGAGAGAGAGAGAGAGCAAACGATAAATTTTGCATAGAAAAATTGACAACATCATGACTTAAAGTGTCATCGCGATCTATCAACATTGAGGATTACAGAATATACATTAGTGCAGTCTGCATTTGGCTACTTGTGCCTCATTTTCATTATAGCATATCTGCTCAGTGGACTTACAATTAAAAAGGCTACTTTTACAAAATCCAAACACTTGAATGAATGCCCTTCAGTTCAAATTTAGCATTTGATTATCAAAAGATGCAACAAAGGCTCTGGCCTTGAAATATATTTTGTGCATGTTCCGCTAATCTCCCTCAGAGTTTGGGGGTGGTTTCTTGGTAAAAGGTGCAATAATATAACCTATTGTGCATAATAACCACGAGCGAGTTGCAAAATGCAACGACATGAAAATGCAAACACGCCGATTTTATTAGACAAGATAATTGTACACTGTCACGGTGCCATGACATCACGTCGGTAAACTTGTAATTGTGCAAACATTTTTAAAGAAAATATTTACATCATCAAAATCTCATCACACCATCAGCAAACTTTTTATGGAGACATTGTAAAAATGGAATAAGAAAAATTATAAGTGTTTTATACCAAATAAAAGAAAATACAAAATAATATATTATTTTTATTACAGTATTTCTTCATGGGAAGTGAAAACATGTTGAACATTAAAAAATCTATTTGAGAAAAATAACGACCATTGAAAATGGAATGGCACTCAAAGAAACTCTTTGCCATGTTGCAATATACTCATGATAATTTGATTAATCATCCAAAAAAACGTAAGTGCGAGCCCTGTGAGCCCTTGGGGTTTTTAAGCTATGTCACCAAACTTACCACCGACAGTCACCTTACCTTATACAGATAACGTTTTCAGCAGGATATTGATTGATTGTTATGAGAGCCCTTCAAGACGACCAAGTGTGATGATGAACTATAAAGTAATAGTAATTAATACAAAGCACATCTTCAACAAGTAGGTATATATATAATGCATATTGTGCTTGCAGCACTAATGAGAACTCGATTTTTAAGAAGATTATGAAAATGTTGTCTTGTTTGTTGTCACCTTCTCCTTTCCGTACATGGATGTTGCTGATCATGTTGGGAAGGAAGAAGCTTGTTAGCTATTTAATTGCAAGATGTTGACACTATTTTGTACACAGATCCCTGCAAAATAACATAAAAGATTCTTAAATGCTACCCTACCAGGCTCGCTAATTACTATCAGCAGCGTCCATCTCCTTGTAATTCTGCAGGAGCAAAAATATAAGCATTTTTAACTGGTTTTGGTGCATCATCACGAAGACTTACCCATAATGTAATGTTAGTGCTTATTTTGTTGTTCATTTCATTATGTCATATGGTACTTTTGACTTTGGTGACACAATTTCCAAGTGGCATGGCTAATTTTAAATGTTATTCACTTCACTGTATAGTATATGTGACTAAGCATAAGATTACTGATCTCTTAATTTGCAACAGAGAATGAACCGTTTAAATTCAAAGCTGACAGTAATAATATCTAATTTAATCTCTGTCCGTTGCAATTAGTGTTTCCTTCATGTATGTATCAATAAAAAAAAGATGATTATAAAAAAATAATATTCAAATGCCTGCTTTATTTTGTTACTCACAAATTTGATCAGTAAATTACAAAATTTGAAATGAGAAACACACATTATCTCAATGAAATCAGCCTCGTGGTTCTCATCAAAATAAAAACAAAATAAATAATCTTTCAATTCTTTTTATTTCGTTTCCCCTCAAAAATTTCATAATGATAAGGTCTTGTTTACATTTATTTTTACTTTAGCTATTTTCAATAAGCCATAACTCATTTTGGTGAATATGAGAAAGAACGACAGATTTTTAATTAGCGTCACACTGGGAGTGCTTTATTGGTTTTATTTCCATACGTGTTGTCATTATTACAACTGTTGGTCGAAATCTCTTCTTGAAGATGTTGGAAAAGGAAAGGGAAAAGCAAACATTTAATTTAAATGATATCCATCTAATCTGACTTAACCACGATTTGATGTATGTATAGCATTGCATGCGAGCGATGCATAAACAGATAAATTTATTTTACAAGTTTTTTACAGACATTTAAGCAGTTTCATCCATGTTTTCGGAAAGCAACTTTAGTACTCACAAGGAGGGGATATTATTTGATGTCAACCTATTGGCTTAAAATTTGGCATTGTACTAATTCATGCCATTTCCAACAACTATGTAAAATTTCAAATCTCAGCGCGCAATAGTTTCGGAATTATAGACCCGAAAAACCTAGTTGATTTAAATGCAGTAATTGTGGCCTCATCCCTTGACAGCCAGTATTTTGCAAATTACTAAAGTGGGATGGGATGGGATGGCTAATAATTCCGAAACTATTGTCAGTATTCATCCTTGTTTGAAATTTCTACAATATGGAAATTGTCATATCTTGCCCATCTTTATTATGCTATCAATGTTGAATGTTGTCGAAAAATGGTCTCGATGATCACAGTATAATGGCTACTCGAACCTCATCCACACTCCAATTTAACTTTTGTCTTTGGACTAACCCCAATGGATGATGCGTAATGATCGCAGCGGCTTGATGCCGACATTACATGAGGTATATGACACCTACATAGACGTGTAGGAAATGCCACTTTATCTATTATCTGATGACGAATGACAATACAGAGGCGAGGATTCTCTGTAATGGCTTTTCAAGATGCTTTCTGCATATTATACGTTTTTTCTGAATATTATATGATGAGCTTTGACTTTTGAAAAGTTATAATCAAACCGACTGTGTGACCGTATTCATCGTGACTATGAGCATGAAAGATAAATGTGGTGCTAATTGTTGCTACAACTATTGTAATTGTTACCATATCATGATATAATATTCACTGAAATATGATTGTTGCAGAATATTTGCCGCAACAAAATGAAAGGAACAAGTATTGCTGGGTTGGGAATATTTCATAATAACTTGTTGTCGTGTCTCGTCCTCGTCTTTTTTCTTCGGTTTGATAATTCTTGTTATAATGTAATGTACCATGTACCTTCAACATAATAATGAATAACGCAAAAAACGACAATGTTCAACCATTCATTTGTTTATAACACTGTACTGAGTATTATTGTATCAAATTTCATCTGCTTTTCAAATCAATTCTTCCGTAGTTGCAAAGATCTATGCATGCCCTTATAAATATGTACATTAACATTACTTTAACTCTTCATTTTATTCCTTCAATTATAAAATGCTTTAATTTCTTATTAAAAGTGCTACTTCTAGACTGTTCAATAAAACTAACTGGATTTAGTTCAATACTTTGGTTGAAATTGCATAACATAAAGATTAACGCTTCTAATTGTGAGACAGTTGAACTTTTGCCAATACGCAACGCAAAGAACATAATAATCATTCTTGTATTACTTCAAAATTAATTAAGAGATGACACGATGACTGTTGTCTACCTATGATGATAGAATGATAGTAATGATGACATATAAATATGTACACAACAAAAGTTGAATATGTATTTTTAAAAGTTGACAAAAAGGAACGCTTGGCTAGAAAAAAAGCTATGTGATTCTATATATTTGATCGATAATCAAGTGATTTATAGATGTAAATATAACTATATATTTATTTTTTAACTTCAAATTAAAATCCCTTGTTTATAACACTCTGTTATAGTTATAGTTATATGGTAATTTAATGTGGTAACGTAAAGAGGCACTTACTCTTTTGAATTTGATAACGTTAGTATACTTTTGTTAGTATTATTTCTAAAGGTTTCAAGCAACATAAAGTTTAACTGACACATCAACAATTGGCAGTGGTCATGATTATAATAGTGTCATTTTACATCTATTGATTTTGGATTAGATAATTTAAGTGAAAATCTTAAGGCTAAAACTGAACGTGTACATTTGTAAAATATTGTTTAAATATAGCGAAACAAAACTTGTTAAAAATGCACCCCATTCATACAAGCATATATTTTTTAGCAAACCTTTTTATATCCTAATATGATCTGAACATTTATACAAACAAATTAGACAGTGGCATTATTATGACTGACAAGGACTAGAAGTGGCATGCGAGTGCACGCACGCCAGAAATGTGTCGTGTGCGAATCATACTAGGGATGTATGTAGTTTGTAGCATAGTATATACATATATAACCCTTAAAATATTCACTTTCTGTCTATTTTCTACTTGTTTCATCAAAACACAATCGCAAAATAGATTTATAAATTAATTATTAATTTTTATTAACTTTTTTTCTTTCATTTGGGCAGTAAGATTTTATTGCAGAAAATCCCCTTTCCAAAGTATGTATTTAAGGTTAGATGATTGTTGACGACTTTTGACATTTTATTACCTTATTATGTACTTACCAAAACGACTACGAAGTATCTAATACACAAGAATTCATTCATCTCCCTCCATTCGAATTCTCTCGCACAGGTTTTTTGGATGAAAACAATAGTAATGATGGGATGATGTATCATAATGTGTACCCAAAACCCATTCAGTTTACTTACCATTATCATATTATTATTTTTATACTACGTGGAATGCCTATTGGATCATGTACGGACACTGGGTCGACAAAAATTTTCCATTTTGTAGCAAAGGGCAAACTACATAATTTCAATTTTCCATTCCCTTACAACTTACAGACAATCGTAAACGAAGCAAAGCGTTACTTTCAACGAGAATATAATATTCAAAGATTGACTGCGGATAGGTTAACAAGTGACAATAGTGACATGAGTGATGCATCATCATCATCATCATCAAAAACATTACGAGTTTTTGTATATGACCAGACCAGTCATGAAGGCTATTTTTCACAACCGATTTTTGCATGAAGACAGACAGATTCGTCGTTTTTTTACTTGATTTTTTTCTCGATCAAAAAATACTTTTTAAAAACTGCATTGTTGGGCCTAGTGCAGAGAGAACTAAAAAAAAGTGCAATGGTTGCAGTTATATTATACAATCAATTTAATGAATGCACGTCATACAGCCCGTCATCAAAAGAAGATAACCAAAGAGACCAACCCTTTTAAAGATGACTATGCATTTTATGATCCTTTTATGAATAAATCATGTAGTTTTTGGCAGAAGCAGCACATTTCATACATATAAATGAAATATTAAATAATAAGAAAACCGTTTTTAAAGAAAGGGTCATTTAATTGGTAATGTAATCAAATTACTACAAAATAATCTTTTACTGTTGTTAATTAACAGAGATAGAAATTACTTTTTTAACAAAAACGGCAAAAATTAAAGACATTATTTTGTTCACACTAATTCTCTTCCACTCAACTTCTTAAAAAATGCCTTTTTAGACAGAGATATTCTTGTCTCCTTGGTAATGCTATATTATGTACATACACTCTTGAATATTCATTTACATGGTTGTAGCATAAATAGTGCTCAATTAAGATAACAATAAAACATAATATAATGTTGACATAATACTGATAACATCAGCTAAACGGATACCTATTATTCCCAACAACTCGAAAAATATTTTTACTGCTACGCGTCCTCTTACTATTTGCACATTGTATTAACTTTTTAAAATAATTGGTATAACTCCACTACATTTTATGTGATACTTCGTCAATGACGGAGAGCATGGTAATACGAACAGGTTAATGCGCATATTTCGGAGTTTGTAGAATCCATCGTTTCATTTTGGACAGTTCATTAAATTGATATGGAGTGTTGGTATTCCAATATGTTCATTCTACTTACAATGAAACTAAATGTATTTGACTAGCTTATTCAGTTGACAATGAAATGAGCCTGAAATGAGTACTCTTATTCTTAAAGAAGTTTTCGAAGAGCGGAGTATGTATTGTATGTAGTGCGTAGGTACGCATTTCATCTGTTTTGCATAATGTAGCTAATTGATGATTATACATTGTGCCATTT
>JAQIXW010001000.1:0-22403 GCA_034700685.1 Willowsia buskii
GCTGTGGTGAGATTCGCGTTAATATTTCTCTCTATTCAATAACCTTGTCTACTGCCTTCTTGTGTGAAGTTACTTTTTCCATATTGTATGTGTTTCCATTCCATCGTCAAAAAAAAATTTGTAGTAGTAGCTACATAGCAAATACATTCAGTTCAGAAAGCTAATTAAATAAAACATTAATGCTAAATATTATGAGATGCAAAAAATGACAGATGTTAATAAACTAGGTATTTGAGGTTCTTCTTTCGCTGCATATTGTCACTATCAGATCCTTTTAACAGTTTCTTCGTTTTTTTATTATTCATAATACCGAAGGTCATAAATACATAAAAAACAATTGTAAAAAAAACTACTGCATCATCATCACCATTGCAATAACACAATCTTTACTTTTTCATTGTTACGCTTTCCTATGCCTATGGTTACCTACTTCCACCGTTTTATTGCATCACCTTAACGAATATACCGACGAACGAAGTACATTTCGCAAATTTTGTCACGTCAGTAAGCTTGAGTCAGTGAATGTGTGTGTGGTTCAATGGTTCAAAAGGTGTGACACGACGAAAAACAAGTAGATGATTTGTTTTGTCTTGCCTTGTGCCTGCGTCTGTTCTATTTTATGCTTGTTATTCGTAAAATATTAAGATTGAAAAAAATATGATGAGTCGAGTCATGTCTCTGCGTAGCATTATTGCCAACACGACCACCTTTAAAACTTTTGTACGTAAATGAACTGTGAAAATAGACAGGAACATGAGGACCATTATATTCTCAAAGAAAATCTGTCGTTGGCAATAACCATAAATCTCACATTACATTAGAAGTCGCGTAAGTTCTTATTTTAAAGTCTACTCTTCCATCTTTCCTGGCTGGTTTCTTTTTACTGACTTTTTCTTGTTTGCAAAAGCTTTAAAAACTTATTTTTGACATCAAAATCGTGTCTTACCTTTTATAAAATTGGCTGACGGCTGACTTGACTAAATAAAAATGTTTGTGCACACATTCCCATGCAAGATGATTGAGAAAACTTGTCTTCTGCGGTATGTTTTTTATACATGCACATTGCACAGTCATGAAACAATCATGTCTCAAGTAATAACAAAATTATATTTTAAAAAGTGTATTTGCTCTGCTCTATTAAGATTTAATTTAATCTTTTTATCGCAACATCATTTCTACACAGTTTGCCATCTTTTCTCTGTAAACTTTTTATTATTGTTGTTGATTAAATTCCATTTTGGTATTATTGCATGCCGTGGAATGTGGAAGGTCACATTCTCTATCAAAGAGTTTTTCTCTTGGCGTATATTTTTCAAAAAAGAAATAATATGGTGGGATTTTAGTTGTGGTGCTTTATCATCTCAGGTCACGTTGTTGCATGATTTCTTCAGCGTTTTTTCTCCTGGGCTTGGTCTTTTAACCCCGGCGGTGGTAGTGGTGTGTTGGTACACCGTGCACCTCCAACACCACAGGTTCAGCGACATGCAGAGTAGCAGCAGCAGCAGCATCACCGGGTCAAGCGACACAGGTAGTATAAATAACGACAGGTGATTGCTTTTTCATGTTGACTTGGGTGGTGGGATATAACAGTTTTTATTCCTGGTACTACAAACCTGACAAAATATTTTCTACCTTTGATGATTCTAAATAAGCAATACAATAAGCCAGGTACATTTTTTGGCGATGATGATGTTGTGACATGTCTTTACTTGGTATTATTTTTATCCAACTCTCGTTTTGCGTTGTCGTGTTGCAAAAAAAGGGATCATCTTCTTGAGGAATGCTGACAAACCTTGTCATGCCTATTATTACATTGTTGTCTGTATTTTTACAGTGAGATGTGTTTGCATACAATGTTGATGAGCAGGCAATGAGACCAGGGACCTTTCAAGATCTTCCTTTCATATCGATTGTCAACGTCATGCCACTTTTCACTCTTTTAAACGATATCATCATCATCGTGTGCGTATATCTTCTTTAGTGTTGCATTTGCCATACCGCATGTTCAACTCATTGTAATAATCTCTTCTTTCATTAATTTACTTTTACAAGAAGTATGAAGTAGCTTTCAATGTTTATATGCGAAGCCCAGAGCTACTCCCTTGCTCTTCTTTAAGAGAACCAGGTCAAAGATCATGTAGTCAGCAGAATAATAATGTTTGTTTTAAATAGAGATGATCCGTTTTCATCCTCTTTTTATTACAGATTTTACCACCCTCAGAGATAACACTATGCTGCTTCAATAAAAAGAATGGCATATTGTAGTACTTATTATTGATTGTAGCAATAAACACTAAGCCATTTGAAAACGTAATTTAGAAATTGCGTTAAATTTAAATGCTATATTATTACGTGAATTAAGACGATAAAGCTTGAAAACAAGTACATAAAGTGGCTTTGAGACGGATTTTTAGAAGAAAAAATGGTCATGCATGAAGATTATGAAGAAAGCGTATAAAAAGTAAGTAGTCTGCTATCACCATCATATTCTCTCATTTTATTGCTAGTGTTCCTGGTATTGCCCTTGTTATTAACTCGTATCATCTTACAACGCTACCTACCTCCTTGTTGACATAGTGACTCAGGAGTAAAAAAGGTAAAAGAGCGAGACAAACTGAGAGAATGGAATTCATGCAAACAAAAAAATTGTCAGCAAATAAAATAACCCATGAGATGCCTACTATACTACTGTTTGCAATTCAAAATTCCTAATATTCTTCTCGATTACTATCCAAGCAATCTTCCCACTTTGATGACATGACACCACACAAGACCAACAACAAAGAATTTTGCTGTGTAGCGTGGCGATAATAATGAGAAGTCCAACAGTTGGTTTTGAAACTTACAAGCTGTTGTGTTTTATGTGGCGCGCACATATTAGTAGTGATGGTAGTGTAATGACCTCTCATGCAAATCTTAACTTAATAAGTTTCGCCTCAAGTGGAGTAATTAGCATTAGTTCCAAGTGGCGTTGGATCATGAAGTGTTGGTCGTAGGAGATGGCTTTGCTTGGCAAATTTTAATTTAATCCTTGAAGCTTATCCTTCCCTGTCGTCTCTCTTCTACATGTCCACGACTTATTCCGCTGGGGATCGAGATTACCATTCATTCCTGCAAAACAAGCATGTAATATGTCGTTAAATTTCTATCATCAGCGTTCTCTCTTCTTCATGACATGTCAGGTCGGTATTAGATGTATATTTAATGCAAGCAATTAATCGTAGGGATTATGATTTCCGTCTCTGGCTTTTGGCTTGACTGCCAACAAGCATTTTAAACAATGTGCTACTCTTGTTGGCTGTTGTCGTGTCGTCTTCTTCTTTTCTTGCATGTTCATAATAAATATTATTAAAAAAGAGAAGAATGGAGAACGGAACTAGAGAAACGTGGGAGCTGAAAATATTTTTAACAGCGGTGCCGCTGTACTAGCTGTACTCTAGCTGTTGCATTGCTTACAGCTTGGTCAGCCGACGAAAAATGCATGCATAATTTAACTGGTTCCCAAAAACCACTCGAAAAAATCTCTTTCGTGCTATATGGCAATGCTGGTGGTGGTGTTATGTCAGTGAAGGATTTACAAATGAAAGCGGTGTATTGATGCGAGTGAAGTAAAGCAATAAATAATAGAATAAATATGCATGTCTGACAATAAAATAAATTGTAACAGGCAGTGGCAGACAGGAAAAAAGAAGCAAGAAGAAGGAACAGCGCAGGTCGATGTAAATGTTGAGCTGAGACTCTGACTGGCTGGATTGCTATTGCTGGTTAAATGATGGAACAGGAATGTAATGGATTTTACAGTGCGCTTTTTTTCAGTATGCATTTCCATCTACTTTACTAACTGTACCTGTGTTTGATTTTGTTTGAGCCGCGTACATAGTAGCCGGCAGTTCGCACTCGGAATCATTCTCCGTTTAAGAGTTCAATTCATCATCGTCATCATAATCATCATCATAAATGTATGAGCTTTTATGAGTGCATTCAGGAACCAGGTCGATTGTGCCCATTGTTAATTTTTTATGATTGTAAGCATGCTGCATTATGAGCTCATATGAGCTATATGAACAGAAGCGGTGATGTTGCTGCTGCAAAGAACCACAGATGTTATATTTCAAATTCAAGTAGTTATTCGGCAAACATGGTGAATGAAAGTGATCCTATGACGAGATAACGTAAATCGTATAAACATTATTATGATTACTTATGTAGGGTATCATCCACAAATCACGTTTTCCAACGGATTAAGCGTGAGAGAGTGTAGTAGCTTTGGAGCATTTGTAATGTAACGTTGTACCAGAATTAATTGACAAACGCGAGCTAAAAGCTTCCCTCTTCTCTTCTTGCTAACACATTTTTTGCGAGAATTAAAAAATCCAAAAAATTGTGCCCGCGCATAAACATGAAATTAAATTAAGACACCTCGGTTTTATTTATAAACACGCATATATGGGCAATGAAATTTTAAATATCACGCATTTAGTTAGTTCGTGAAAATTAATAAGGGAAAGGGTTATTATCGGTCACATAATGAAGGCGTACCAACAGATAAATGCTATGAAAATGTATGCTCCAGCTTAGCACACACAAATCAAACAAAGCTTGCCAAGCTAAACCTACTAAAACAGGGAATTCTGTGGTATACAGTACAGCTCTTCTCATTTTTGAGATTGCCAGAGCAACGAGCAACTGCTAGTAGTACTAGTAGTAAAAGTACTGGAGCCAGCGATATAAGCAACATCTTTACGTTCTTCATAAAACTCATTGACAAAGTATTTTATTGAGACTACTTATCTTGTGTTTTATTGAATTATCTTGTTTGTTTCCATATTAAGCATTTCTTTATTTTTGCGTTTTTTTCTAGTTGGACAATATCCAGTCGTGTTTAGTCTTCCTCACGAATCTCGGTGTCGCATTGGAAGGGATCAACGCCCGTGACATTCGGGATGGTCACCTAAAGTCAATTTTAAGCCTATTCTTCCAGTTGTCCCGCTACAAGCAACAGCAAAAGCAACAGGATCGAGATCGTCATTCCTCCACAAGTAATCAAAAGCAACAATCTTCCCCCTACCATACAAGTCATCATCATTCTTCCTCTCATCCGCAACAACAGACAATCTCTGACAATAACACGGCGATTATGATGCAGCATCATCATAAATCCTCTGCACAATCTTCATCATCACAGGCGACAACCACAACTAATATTATGATGGCGTCCCCCAATTCAAGACATGCTAACACAATGGAGCAGTCCAAGTAAGTTTATCTTTGCGTTTTCATGATTTATTTTTCGGATGTAATTAAAATCACAGTAAGTCAAAATGAAACATGGAGAGAAAGACGTCGCGCCACATACGTCAATTGGGTAGACTCATATTTTCAACCATCCAAAGATAATTAGCAAATAATAAGTAATTAAGTGTGTGTGCGGTGTGGCAAATTGAATGGAAAAGTGTAGCAAAATGATATTGAATCAAAATTGACGTTAAAAATGATACGTCGTAGAATTGAAAAGATGAACTTGACACAAGAAAAAAGAAATATGCGCTAATAGACAGGCGGATAAGGATAATATGTCATTTATGGAGTCTCAGAATGATTTTGCAATATCGACTGCCATTGACTAACTATTTTCTTTCGTTTTAGACATCACAAAGCTTTATTTTATTTTTGTGTAACAGACAACTCCCTTGTTCTCTTTCTTCGCATTACATAATATTGTTTAATCCTACTAGCTAGACAATAATATCGTCATATTTAACGTGTCTAATTGAACTTGATTTGCTCTTGATCCTCTCTCGATATGTTTTAAAGTTCTGCTGCGTCATGTCATCTCATTGCACACACTTGATACCAAGTTTGTAGAGAAATGAGACTTTAGACTTGAAACTGACTTGGGCTCAGTTTTTGGTGGATTCCAGCTGTGCATAAAGAAACACGTGTACAACATTTTATTTCATATCAACCCTAAATATTCCCCACTGCAGTTGTTAAAATCATTTTTATTGATGTGAAATGAACACGATGGACATAAATAAAAAAGAAATGAGGTATTTAAACAAGATGTGTAATAATACAAAGTACACCATACATTATAGTGGCGCATGATGGCATTGTTAAGAATAGTATCGATCTAATTTCCACCATAGTGTTAGCTGTTCATTAGTAAATATTTTTAGGATCACGAAGAAGCCATGGAGTCATGTAATTATGAAATCTAGTTTTTAAAAAGTATCAAAGAACAAATTAGTATTTCTGCTAATGAGACATGATAGATGTAGGTGTACCTTGTTGAGCCTAAGCCCACTAAAATGCCAAAACCACTTGTATTTTCCCCAGTTAGGGAGAGTGACCGACCGACATGAGATGCATGAATCTAGCCAGCCGTGTAAATAAAATAAAAACGGGTAAACAAAAGTTCACTCTACCGGTTTCATTAACGCCACGTTTCCCTTTCGAGAATTTTTTGGCCAACGAAATTAAACAAAGAAAATGCCTATCGTGTGTGTTGGTATTTCATTTTCCTCTTTCTCTCTGAAACGTTGTAAATAGTAAATTAGTAGGCTTGTTATGGAATGTTCTTTTTTCTGTAAGTAGTTTAGTAGAAGAGAAGTAGCTAGCATTGGAATAATATGAAGTAGTGAAATAAGGAGTGTAAGGAAAGGTGTGCTCTACACTTCCGTTCATTAAGCCATATAAATACAGCACAAAAAGCTCAAGTTTCAGTGAAGTGGATAAAGAGAGAGAGTGAATGAAAGGAAGTCATTAGGTGCACAAGTTTCCGGGGGCGTAGAGTAAGCAAGTACCTAAGTACGTAGTAAAGTAGCCTGGAAGAGTAAAAGGAGAGAAATGCATACAAAAAACAGTGCCACTTACAGATGCCCATATATGACAGTATAACATGCAATGCAAACCTACTACAGCCAAAACACATAGTCCAATTCCAAAGCGTATCGTATGGCCCTCGAAAAAAAACTTCAAATAAGTGTTTTCGCATGAAAGTAAGTGGTGGTAGGTAGACATTTATAGTTTACTTCGAAGCTCAAGTGATATTTTTTCGCCGACTTTAGTTTCAAGCTGTAAAAAATTATTCACCAATTTTGCTTACCAGTTTTGGTAAAAAATAATATTCCATATTTTATACGGAGGCGTCATTCAGTACAAGATTGACATGGATCATGTAGCATGATTAGTGATAACTGCTATCTGCAAAAAATCTGTCATTAGTCGTCGCTTTCTCAGACTGCTAAGATGTCATGAAAATTAGATAAAACTATAATTTCTTATTTTTGTACCATGTCAGTCTCATCGTCCCATAAATACCCACAGCAGTCACCATTTTATTGCATTATTTATGCATTTAGGTTGTTACTTTAGTTTGAGGATGTTGACGATGATCATGAGACCATGACTTTTTGTTATTCGACATCACGTAAAGTCGATATCAACACGTTCAGCTGAATATATGCAGCAAAAACACTTTTGTTATGATGGCAAATATCACGAAGTAGAGAACATACAAAAAAGACCTTTTAGTAGCTGCGAGACTCTCTTCGTCTCAGATTCTAAGAACTGGAATGACTCTTTCATGGAATAACCGGGACAAAAAGCTGAGATGATGCAGATCATGTTAAGATGACTCATTCTCAGACTTCAGTTATGTGTGCTCGCAATCATAATCATCATGTAGGCATTAAATTTTTACAACGTTCTCAAGACCACCAACATATTATTGAATACGGTATTGTTCGACGAGTGTTTGTGTGTGTGGGAGTAAACGAAATAACTAACGAGTATACAATGAAAGAGAACCAAAAGAATGCAATCATAATATTGTTAAACACAAATCCCAGTCGTCTGCCGTCTCCATCGGCAAAAATTACGCTGTCATTGCAAATTAACGTTTCTCTTTGACAGCCGAGGCAAGGGTCTTGTAAGTACGATTTCTTAGGAAAAGATGAATTGACTCGACACAGGTGCAGTCGGGTGAATAGATGCTGCTCTTATGGGTGTTGTATTATTACTGTTTTACCTTTCGCTTTAACGAGAGAAGTATGTGTAGTTGGGTTTTCCACGAAAGCACAATACCTAAGCACATAGCTTGTATGACAGAGGCCCAAAAGACAAGCAGATTTCCTTTTCTACAAGTAACTGCGTTCAAAACCGTCTTCCTTTTCCTCACAATCACAAAACTCAACCCCAAGTTGGTCTATTGCTATTCTCTTTGCAGAGGCAAAGTGAAGTAAATGGAACTAGATTTTTATGTTATGGTTGCTTGTTTTGCCATCTGGCAAGTGTCTTTGAGACCAACTGACTCAAAAACTTGAGTGCTGCATCGCCTTTGTTCATTTTCGACATTTGGAATACAAAGTGCGTAAAACTTCCGTAGATGGCTGTACATGTATTCTTTGAGTATACCAATGCCGAAACTGTTACCTTCTTTTGATACCTCAAGATTTGAGTTTGTGAAGCTGAAAGTAATTGGATAAACTTCATTCCACCGTTGTTGGACTGACCAAATTAATGGTCAATTTTCTTCCCACACAGGTATTGTTATAAGGCAATAAGTTGAATTTTGTGTGACATTTTAATTTTCACCATAACCTGCAAAGACTAGTCGCTACAGCCATGCTCTGCTGGATTCGCTACAGGAAGCTTGAATAATGAATGTGGTGCAGCGATGAAAGGTTTCTATACAAAAATGAGCAGAGAAAATTGAGAAGGTTCATTTTTTCATACGTCCTGTGCAACTGGATATTATGGCTGTGTTGTATGCTCACACACTTCAAATCTTACATGCTTCTTGTTTCTATAGCTAAAAGTTAATTGTCTCGTCATTCAGGTACCTGTTGTATTATACAGCCTTAAAATAAACAAAACAAAGGCTCCTGCAGTCATGCAGAAAAAACAAATGCTGTAAAGTAAAATGTTCGACGAAACGGGAATGATTCTGGGGTCTATATACTTTTATTAAAGCGGTGAAAGGGTGCGTAAACAGTGAATGATTAACGTATTGTATTCATGTTTGCTCTTTCCATTCCCATTCATCTTCATATTCAAATTAATCTGCCTTTCAATGCAAAGTAATCAAGCTCGTCAGCACTGGACACGCGGGGGTAATGTCTGCGGTGGAAACTTTTTACCCTAGCTCTTAGTGGACTCTGAAATGTCTCACAGCAGTTGACTAAAAAATCGATGCTTTCTAGATTCACTCAAAAAGTAGAGACACAGAAGGAGTGCTGGTGCTGCTACCAGATGATATTTTATTAAAAAACTAATATTTCTGCATCTCTGTATACTTAAGTGACAATTGCGTTCTAGTATCGGTAATCCTCAGCACGACGTCCATGGATGCAACGTGGTGCCACCGCAGAGTTAAGTTGTACGCTGAGCTACATAATTTTCTCCATGCACTTTTCACTGCTGTGCACTTTTCTGTGGTAAAAGTTACCCTCTGTCCATTTCACACACATTTATCCCTAGAGAGACCGCGGCTCATTCTTCTGCTGCAGAACAAATTCAACCCATCATCCAGTTTAATTTTCGTCTTCTTCTGCCCACTTCCATGTGTGCGTAGTGTGTTCACACAAAAAATACGGGATTTTACAGGGAGGGGGACTACTCCTAATACTACAAATTGTGATGGTCTTGACAGAAGAGCTTGTGTGTCTATTTTTGGTGCTGTTGTCACACAGAAACTGGAGGGAAGGAGAACTATAAAATGTGTACCTACATGTTTAATGCTTCCCACACATATTATGCGTGTAAGACTTCATCCACTCTTTTTATTCTGTTGCCACGACGACCCTTACACCATACCACGATTTGAATGATTATTGGCGATGCATTACTGACAGCGTAACAATGAGTGACAGCAATGACACCGTAGGAGTAGCATGCAAGAAAATTGAAAATGTGTTCATGATGATGATGATGCATGGCTGTTTTTTGTAGACTGAAAATGAACGGTCTAAAAATCATGTCGTCACTGCGGACTCCTATGTGCTGTTAATGAAAACTTTAAAAGGGTAATTTGCATCAACTGTTCTCCTGTATCGTCACAACAAGATACGGGTATCAATAATATTATTTATGTATGAACTTATCACATTCACTGCATTGCATTGTAGCTACTGCGCCAATAATGCAAAGCTTACCCTTATGATGGTGTGGTAGTACCCTTCATTGTTGTGTTGTGACTGGTTTCTACATTACATTGCATTCCATGGAGACACAGACAGAAAGGCAGATGTGTTATGACTGTTGGGGAATTAAAAAAAGACCAGTGTATTTCCTACTACGCACGTCTGCTTATATGCTTAAGCCGGAAGGTTGGATAGGGGAAAAAAGGAAAAGTGATCTGTCGTGGCAGAGGCAGTAGCCGCAGTGGATTTTCATTCTGACAATCTATACACACGAAATGGAAGGACACGAGTACTTACTGGAGATGATGATAATGCATTGCATAAAAATATTTTAATGCTTGGTAGGGCTCACGTTCGTTCGTCGATCGTGTGTTTCTCTCGATCCTCCAGTTTGTTAGCCCGTTTTTCCTCTGTTTCTCTACATGTTATTGTCAACCTCCTTTTTTGGAAGGGTTCATTATTTTTTAAAATGTTACTACCAACAATACTACTGCTTCTGTGTTCCAAGTTCAATGTGTACAATTTTGAACTTGGGATATTATGAAAAATGGAATAAAAATAAAATGTGTGCTAGCGGGCCACCACCGTTCCTCCTGTTTACTAAACAGTTGTACTTGAATACAGAGCCGAGTGGAGTGAACGAACTGTACGAGACGTGCAGTTAGAGTTTGTGGTGTGTGGGGTGGATTCAAAGTATTTATTCCTAATTTGAAATGCAATAATCTCTACGTATTATGGAAGGAAAGAGGAAACAAGCACAGAAAAAAATGCATAGAAATAGGGAATAGTGATCAATATATGAAGTGCACTGTGCTGTATGAAAAAGTGCATGAGTTAGCGGAACTACAGGCTGCACACAAATGACAGGGGTACAATAACACTCATATTGCTGTAGAAAAAGCGTCATGTGTGTTGAATGACGTAAGGGTTTTATACTCTTTTAACTCTTAATGATACGAATACATGGATGTGTTCAGTTTTTTCAGTAAATGGGCAAGAATTCTGTATCAAAAAGAACATCCCTCGCTGTGAGTCTGTTGGACAGGATTTTTTCACTGTCAGTCAGTCATGTTTAGCTAGTCATAGAGAGCGTTTTTGTGAGAAGGGTTGAGTGTCTGGTGTTTTAAGAAGTTGCAAAGGAAAAGTTTGACATTATGAACTAATATTTGCGTGTTTTTATGTCTGTGCAGACTGCCTGGTCCATTCTGCAAGCAACATCATACGACAAGCATACCGCAACCTGGATCAAATGGTAGTGACAATAGAGTCTTATCGTCGACAGTGCCTGGAATAAACAGCGGTATTAGCTCTACTACCGTCAAGTCATCCTCACTATCTCCCTCAACGGTACTTTCTTCTCATCATCCGCAACATCACAGTTTTCCTCAGAATCATCCTATCTCCACTGGTAATAAAAAGTCGTCGGGTGTAAGTGGTGCTACTGGTGGACATCATACGGATAAAGGAAAAAGTTTAATTAATAGTGGACATGGACATCCATACAATTCTAGCGGTAAGTATAATGATTTTTAAGCAAAATTACCTATTCCCATTTTCATCTGGGTAACTTCATCAATCCAATCCTTTTTAGATGCATGTACTTTCGTAGTAAGTGAAACAAATCATTCTGTTTACTAACTTGTCTTTTTGGTTGCGCAGTATATTAATAGTAAAAACAAGCAGGATGAATAAAAACAGAAAAGTACGAGAAAAGAAACTTGAGTGTTATTTTCTAATTGAGTAGTTTTATTGTACCCATTTTCTTCGCGTGACACCAACATCATCATAATATTTTGTTTTCATGCTGGTGGTGTGTTTGTCTTGCTACTTATGCAAGTTAATATTTGTATGAAAGAAATGCATTATCATAATGAGTACAGTACACTCTGCGCTTCTTTCCTGTCAGAAAAATAATATATGGTGCGTAATAAAAGGCAAAGTGCTCCGTCAAACAGATACAAGTGCGTAGATAGTGGAGATAGAGTGAAACTCTTATAAAAAATGAAGTTGTTGTTGGATTTGTTGAGATGATGAAGGTAATTTGGGAACATTTTATCCAATCTTGTACAGCATGATGTAAAGCAAAGCTGTGAGAAGTGTGTGCTTCTTGTTTTTGCCATTTTTCCAGGTTGTTTCTTTTGACATTTAAAGAGCCTGCCACTCGAAAGAATCATATCTCTCTCCTCTACTGTTCGACTGTTGCATTTCTTTGCGTAAAGTATGCTCCTGCAACAAGAGTCTTCTGCAGTCAGCAGTATAATAGCACATATTTAAGAGAGAGTGTGTTTATTTTACTCTTATTTTTAATGATAGTATGCTTTTATATCACCATCATCAGCATCGGCTTGTTCAATTTCTTCTATTTATATTCATTTCATTTATCACTGAAGAGAAATAAAGTAACTTGCTCGGTTTTCTGCTGAAGAAGAAGTAAATAGGGTAGATTGAAGAAGGGAGGAGGTTACAAAGAAGCATGAGTATGTCATACAATAATAATAAGGTATACAACACGCACTTATATTTATTGCTTGTGTAGAATATGGACATAAAAGAGCGTTTCTTCGTTCCTTTTGGAATTGAGAAGAGGAGGAAGGGGACGACGAAGAAGAAGAAATAGGAGCGTTTTTATCTTCTTTGACTTTCTTGGGTGAAAAACACATCAAGTCAAAAGAAAAAATGTGCATTACAAAATGCCTATGAATTTTATGCATGTAAGTGGACAAAAAAGCTGAATTTAAAAAAGTAAAATGATAGGGCTTATTTCTTTGATGCATTATTGTAAGTGACTTGCATGAGCATGGACGTAATTTAAAGAGCAGTTTGATAGTTTATAAGGAAAGCAACGAAACAAATTTCAATCTACTGTGTTGCTTGATTTTGCGCAATAATAGATGTTGAAGAAGGAACTTTTTAGAATTCAAGCAGAGGGTTGATTTTGTATTAGCGATTATTTCATGTTCATGCAATAGTGCAATAATAAACAGTGTCGAAAGAGCAGCATTTTGTTTGTTTGTTACAATGTTTAAAGGCCAAGATAAGGCACGATTCACAACAGTTGAAATTGTTGGTACCCTCATACCAACAAGCAACAAGGTCCATGGTGACTGGTGATGGTGACACATAAAATAACGACGATGGAAACTAATGATAAAGTTGGTAAAAGTAGTAAAAAATTATGATGACGATGACGACTTGTGTCGATAGGTTGATGATGATAGCTGGTTTTCTGAATAAGAGTTATTATATAGCAACAACGTCTTGACACATTTGCCTAGCCTTGATTTTTCCATATAACTAGAACAGTTTATTGGGCTGTGTGATAAGGAGACAAGCGAAAGTGTCAAAATGAAATAACAAATGTGCGAAGAAAGGACAAAATTTTGTATGTACTTTTGTTGCGTATAGTCAAATTACAATATTTTGTGTAGATTATTGCAATAATCAGGGAAAACTAGATGGGTGAAGTTGATGATATGATGACAATAATGTTGGATGTAAGATGTAATGAATGATAAATATCACCAGTTATCCATAACGATAGCATTTCGTGTTGCAGCATGCCGCTCGCTGATTACTGTCATTTGAAAAGAAAGGATAAAAAGGAAACAGTTGGGATTTTTTTACAACGATGAAATGACGTTCCTGAATGGCACGAGACTCGTTTCATAAACTTTGAAAAGTATTTCTACTTCCCCAAATATTCTACTTAATTGCATGAGTTTTCAGTTTAAAGCGTGCTTATATTATCAACGCTTATCATGAGGATGATGATAACGAAATTATTATGTAGTTGTTTAAAAACGACAATAAAAGTAAGTGGGAAAATGAAAGAGAGAGGAAAGAAAATTCCTTTCCTAGTAGTAGCATATGCATTCATAAATTGATGCATCATCATGGAAAGGAAAACATTGTTTAGTTGAACAGCAACTTTGAACATTATTTTCATTCCCCTTCCCTTCTTCTCCCAGACGACCTTGCATGTTACATTATTATGAAACTACTCCTGTCATGCAAAATAATGCGTATACAAGTATATACGTAGTGTTGTCGTCGTTCATCGTTTTTCGTCTTTTCAAACTCTAACTGTTCTTATTTTGATGTTGTTGTTATTAGAGTTGTTGCTGATATCATTGTTATTTTATTATTATTGCATTACCATTACCCCGACGACGGCACGAGGCGAGTGAGAGCAGCATAAAAAATAGTTCGGATAGTATGTCTGCACTTGCAATACTGCTTTAGCTTCTATTCTTCCGAAATTAACCATATTCTTCAGCATATTTTGGAGGACATGAAAAGGGCGAGAGAAGAGAATGAAGAAGAGAAAAAAGTCAAGAAGGGAAATTTGATTCAGGTTGCTCCAAAGAAGACAGGAGCTCATCTGCTCCATTAATAGAATGCTGGAAGGTTGAATGCCAGGTGAAATGGATAAAATGGGAAAGATTGCATCTATCTTGTTGAGTCTTTAGAAATATGGTTATTATAATTACTGCTTTGATATAAGCGGGGAGAGAAAGGAGAAGTCAAAGACCATGGTGGGGGTGTAGCCAACTTATTTCCATATTATCGTATAAATTTCTTTTCTTGAACAACAACAATAAGTGGAGTTCAAAAGAGGAAGTGTTTGGTTTTCAACTGGCATTACAAACATGTGGTGGTGGCATGATATCCGTGGTAGGGAAGGAAATGATCATGGTGAATTTACCCGGGTGCCAGGGTGGTCTGGTCTGGTTGCAAGAAGGGAAACAAAACTATGCGTAATAAGTACTTCCTTAACTCACCTTCCAATGCTACTAACTTTCAACTCCAACCCTTTCATTTCTTAAAATTTCTATAGCCAGAATGTGCCGACTTGCTGTACACAGCTTAATCTACTTTTAATTGCCCATCAGCACTTTTTGATCACAGCAAAATAATATTTCACCTGCTCTAAAGTCTTCTACTTCATTTATTGATAAAAGCAGTGTCCCATGCCTATGGAATATTTTTCCTCTTCTAAATTTTATTTTGTTAGTGTCGAACACATTTGAATTGGTTGGATTTCCTGAGAGACAATGACAAGACACACCATTTTCATCTCTCTCGCCTCATTGATCTATTTCTTCCGTCCTCTTTCCTGCTTCAATCGCAAGTAAATAATCTTCAAGACAAAGAAGCATCTCCTCATTTCTTCAACTCTTCTCATGAAATTCAATGAGCGTGTGTGTCATGTGCTGCTCGTATAACAACAGATGTTTTATTCCCTTTAAAAGCATTAATCAGTTCCATCCACTATTCGTCAGAAACCAACAACATCCAGTCTTCCCTCTTTCGTTTTCTCAGCCTTTTACGTCTTTTATCTTCACTTTCTTATTAAACTTTATTGTTTTTTCTCCTAAAAATCAAAGCCGCCTTGAGCTTGATATGTGAAAGTGTATTACATTGTATGACGTTACATTGTAAAGTAAGTAGAGAAATCTTATAAATTTTCCCCAATAAACGAGGAGAAAAAAAATCTTCAACCCCATCCCTTTTTATTTTCGTTTCTCCATTATGTATTGTATTTTTTTCTGAGTGAAAATTCCATTTCCTCGTACTCTTTCTTCCTGATAGTCACGATCACAATTTTGTCTATCTCACCGACCCACTCTCCCTCTCAATGGCTTTTTACTTTACTCACTCCTATTATTATGATCATGGTGGCAAGTGAATTAAATCAATTTGATGGGCTGGTGCTGCTGCTACTAAAACTGCTGCTGTTGTTCTTGTCAAAGTCAAACTCTCTCTCGTATAATATGTCTTTCCATTACATCGCTCTATCTCCTCACTTTGCTGCTCGTGATGACGAGAAAAGTCTGTCTGCCAACTCTTTCATAACCGCTTTACTCCCACCCATATCATCATGGAGCGGTGGACAAAGTCAACTTGATTCGATTACTAATACTATCCTGTGCGTAGACAGTGTGTGTATTTGTTTGTTAGAGAGCTTTAAAAGTCAACTTGAATTGTGACTCTATGCTTTCTTTTGAGCGAGTCAATGCAATTCAAGCGTTACTGCTCGACTTGTGTAACATTGTGTCTAGCACGGACGTACAGCGGAAGTGGCAGAAAGGACATTCATGCACGCATGCATACCTATTACAATGGTATGTGATGATATCATCATAGAAGAAAAAACAATAGAGAAGGATGATCACGATGAAAGATGCGGTGTGGGTGGGAGAAAATGCAGGCATTTGTGCAATGCAGTGTAGCAGACATACCACTTTATCCTCTCTGGTTGTGCTTTGATGTTATTTTAGTTGTATTTAAGAAAAAAGGAAAATTGATAGGAAAATCAGATCAGAAGAATGGAGGTAAAGTGAAAGTGGATCGGTATATTATATGCATTAAGCAGAGTGTTTTTGTTGTGAAATCGAAGCTTTTTCCGCCAACATCATGATGATGATCGCGACGCAACACTCGACTTTGCCGAGGAGGAAAATACCACTTAGCTTTTTGGAATTGAATCAAATTCCTTTTCCCAAAAATAACCCTTCTCTCTCCCTCATATATATGTACTCTCTCCAGATATTATGCAATCATTGTAGGATTCCAGCTGTGTGCCTTTCTCTTCTTACAATCCTGTCCATCCTTTCCCGTATGCCGTTTCCAGTGGAATAATAACAATATCAAGTATCAATCCCATGATGCGGTTACTTTCCTTTCGAAATCCGACAAAAGGCAACATGCCATATCTTTTCAAAACCATGTTGTTAGCAAAAAAATGAGCTGAGCCTACGTGCAAAATAATAACAATAGAAAAATACGATTTCAATAAAATTTCAAAATAAAATTTAAGGTGTATATTACAAAGCAATGAGTTGTTGCTGCAAAAGAAATTTTAACACAATAATTCTTTTATTTTTAAAGCCATTATTTTTAAAATAATGAATTCTTTCGTGTGCTCGTTTCTTCACGTTCATCTTTATTTATGATGCAACAACAAGACTAGTTCAACTCCACAAACGAGAAAAAATGTAGGGAAAACGAGAGAAATAAAAACTACAATGGTGTGTGAATTATCATCGAGAATAATAATGGAACCATGTATATTTATTGGCGATGCATTTTTCATTAAACAAAATCCCATAAATATTCCCTCTCTCAATATTACACATACAGTCTATACAAACTTTCTCTTCCTATCTTCTCGCTGCACCAGCCAACAACTCCATAGTCACACAGACTAGTTTTTGTAATATTGACGCATTCTATTAAGTAGGAGAACGCAAACAAGAGGAAAATCACTGCGACAATATAGAGTGCAGTAGCCAAAAGTGAAACACAAAATTCTCTTCATATGCCCATTATATGATCAGTGCATTGAGATGGCCATCATCACCATCGTCATCTGCAATGCAAATAAAAAATGCACGAAATTCCAATTGAGTTGCTATCTTGTTTACTGTGAAAATACCATATCGCTATTAAATGCGTTGTTGTGCGTTTTTACCACACGTACTCAGCATGCATGCACAGTAAAAGGCTTATAAGTACACAGTAAAATGTGTAATATCACATATGCACATCTAGCAGCCACAAAGCAGGAAGAAGGGAAATGGAGAAAGTGACAATGAAGTGTGTGTAGTGTGGGAGATAGTAGATAATATTAGGATTGCATATAAAATGAGTATTGGTATTGGTGTGGGTACTCACTCTTCCGAAGGGAAACCAGGAAATAAGACGCATGTCACCCTAGAGAGGAATCTCTCTACTAGAGAAAATGCACTTGCTGCTATGTTCCATGAGTGTGGTTGCTCTCTTGTTGTGTTCCTGCTTGAAGGAGAGAGAGAGAGAGAGAGAGAGAAAGTAAAGTTTGGAGAGTGCATCAAGTTCAAGTCCATGAAAAAATTGTGGTAGTAAGCAGACAGCCAGCGTTGTTGTAAGTTTGCTCACTTTTTCTAGTGCTGAGTGAGTATGCTCTTGCTTCTGGATTACTGTGGAGATATGGAAAAATGCCGGTTCTACCGGGAGCTCTTACATAACTTGTGTGGAAAGAGAGGAGTAAGGAGAAGAGAGTGTACGCAAAATGTTTGGGTGTTTTTCTCGGGTATAAAGATGATAAGTGTGTGGTAAGGGAAAGCTCAAACCGTCTCTGGTTTCTGTTCGAGTTGGTTGGTGAGCTGGAGGTGATGGCGCGGTGCTGTTGGAGGATTTCCTTTGTGTGTGTATCAAGTGCTACGAAAGTGTGGTAGTGGTTTAGTTTCTGGGTGAACTAATTCGTTTAAAAAACAACAACAGAAGAACAGTTTAGATGTATAGAAGAAATTTTCAAGGGGCTTTGGTGGAAGAGAATGCGTGTTTGAGATTTGCGTGTAGATTTGTATGTATGTGTGTGTGTCTCTCTCTGAGCGACAAAATAACTTAAGCTGTTGTGCTTATCAGTTGATGTAATCTGCTGGTGAAAAGATGTAGAGGCAAACAATGCGAGAAAGAAACATCTAGGAGAAAACGACAACTTGCACATATGTTTTAAACTTGATGGGGATGTAGAATGAAATAAGAAAGAATGAACAATTTGTAGAAGGAAATTTGGAACAACAAAACGCATTTCTTTAGGTTTTGTTGATAATGGTGCGTCGAAGAAAAAAATAAAAAGTTTGATTGTCGTGTGATTGGTGTGATGTGTGGAGCTGTGGATTTCTACCGCTTAGTTCATCACAGCTGGCTCTGAAAGATTAGATCAAATCAGAGATACACGTATATTCTCTTTATTCGAGGGGAAAGCGCATGCTTTTGAAAAGAAAACTTTAGAGAAAAATCGTATAGGAGCGGACCGCAATTTTCAGGTTCTGCTCTTGTGAGGTGTAGAAATATAAATATTATTTTATGTTGCTGAGGAAAATGAAAAAAGAGTAGCGGTTGCGTGTAGAATTTAATTGTGAAGGAAATTCACCGCATTACGCATTACATTTTATTGATTCATTCAGTGCAAACGTGCGTATGGTTAATGGATCTCAATCATTGCTCTCATCATTTCCAAATTTGCTCTACAAATAATGCTCCTCGCCTGTTTCAAGTCATTATGTTCTGGCTCACTATAATTATTATT
Source organism: Willowsia buskii (assembly GCA_034700685.1). NCBI lineage: Eukaryota > Metazoa > Arthropoda > Collembola > Entomobryomorpha > Entomobryidae > Willowsia > Willowsia buskii. The sequence goes on from JAQIXW010001000.1 coordinate 19,219, forward strand.
GTCTTTTGATTTGCTGGTTATTGGTCCATTGTTCGGGTAACTTAGAAAACCACAAAATGAAATTTCCTGCACATATTTACGTTTTTCATGAACCGTAAAGCTATATGCTGTAGGTAAGGAGGTACATAAAAATCGTTTGTCAAAATCATTATTTTACACCAAACGTCAAAGGAGTGCACTCCCATTTTGCCCCTTCCAGACTACTTCTGATTTTGAGCTTGAACAGTGAAAAATGCCAGTACAAATTTTTTCATTTTCATTTCTCCTTATACTGTCTACGTGCTAATGTATCTTTTCTCATTTTCCACAAGCTCATTTCACCTTTATCATCTTTCATACTCCCTCACAAAAAAAAACACTAAAACTCAAAACAAGACAGACAAAAGTAACAATAAAGTTTACAACTATTTCTAATGAATTTTCATTTACAAATGCAGCTATTCTCCCCCGTTTCTTTATCTTCATACACGCATGTACTACTGCTTCTCTCAAAAATTGCTCTCTGTAAAGTTGATCTATTGTTTGAATGAAAGACAATTTGAAAAAATGAAGGGGAGCATGTATACCAGAGAGTATGAAAGATCACTTTTGCTGCTGAGTTGTAACAGATTTTTATCGTGGATTCTATCTCACTTTTTTTCTCCTGCTTCATTTTTTCACGTTGTTACTTGCTTCTCTACTGTCACAACAATAATCTCACTCAAGACAAGATATATAGACAGATAGATGGATAGATAATACATAATGGATTGCTGGTACTGTAATAGGTGCTTACGAGGAAATAAGCTTGATGGATATTATTGTCATGTTAAAGTTTCAACTCCATAACTACCTTCAACCTTCGTGCCTGCTTAGGAAATATACTTGTTGGATTATCCTTTCGTGATATATGAGACGATTCTCAAACCTCATAAAAACAATTTCCAAAAAGAAACATAGGCATATGGCCATATATTTTAAAATAACACTGTTGATTGAACGCCACGCGGCAACAAAGAAATACACAGGCTTATGGGAACTTGTCGTGAGAATGGGTTAATCCTTCTCTAAAACGAATTAATAAACTATCCCTGTGACTGTTTTTAGCACCGAAGCTTATTGAAAAAAACTACTGGTTTTAGTAAGAAGATTTTTTGCAGTGACCGACGTTCTCTGCTCAGAAGTTAAAGTGTAAATTTTCATATAAGTATTGCCATTTTAGTGTTATTATTGCTATTATGATTATAAGCTTATTTATGAGCATAACCAGTTGACATGCAAAGTGCAACGCATTAAAAAAGGATGTTTTATGAAAACCAATGAGAAACAAAGCTGACTTTTGGGAGAAGTTCCATCTATAAGTAAGGGAGCTAAATCGTAAAAAATAAGTACAACTGAAGCTGCGACTTACCAAACTAATTAAATTTTTTGTAGGAAAAGCAGCATTATGATAAGCAGAAATGAAAATTGGCATATAGGAAAAAAAAGATAATTAAAAAGTCTTAATTTTTCCCTTCCCAAAATATTTTCTTATCGCTACTCCTGCGGTTTGCATTTTATTGCATCTATCCCACCGTTAAAAAATAAGTAAGTAATAACATTTCGAGAAAGTAGAATGTTGTTAAGGAAGGCAATATTTAAAAATGAATGGGGTGGCATGACATAATAGCATATTACGAGCTTTACTGAAAAAATAGGGAGTGATATGCCCGTGGTAGTAGTTGAAAGGCAAGTATGTAAATAGTTTTCCATTTTTGGTGACATGGTGACTTTTGCTGACGTTTCGTTTTCACTGATAGCTCTGCATGCGTTTTTCTTGGTCGTGTGGCGTCTCTACCACAGCTCATGTTGAGATATTTTATGGTTATGCAGAATTAACATGCATACAGCAGGTTATGCACAAAAACTCACTTTTATTACTGGTTTTACAACGGGAGACATGCCATGACATGGGCAATGTTGCTGTTGTTGCTGCTCCGGTTAAAAGAAACATAATTACAGTGGTACAAGCTGAAATTTTGTTGCAATAAATATAATGTTTTTTTCTTATTTCAAAAACTGAAAGCTGGCAAGAGTTTATTCTTTTAAAATTTATGTGGTCAAAACATTACCGCAGTTTATTTGGCGGAAACAATGATTTGACATTATTCATTATGCTTTATAAAATACATATTAATATGTGACGTTGTTTTGCCAGAGGGGGAGGGGGAAACGGGAATTTTTGCGTGAATAGTCCCAGATAATTTAAGACTAGTCCAGCGCTACATATATCTGGAGCATTTGAGCAAAAGCGGAAATGGAGGATTTATGAGAGCGAATGTTTTTTATTTCTGGCGCGCGTGTATGTGTGTCTCCATAAACCATACTTGTGTCAGAATGTCTTAGACATTTCATTAACCAAAGTGCACCTCTATATTGCAACGCAAAAAGTGAAAAAATGTATGTATCAACCGTAATTCTTTCTTTTTTGATCAGCATCGTACCGCTTCCCTGCTGTTGATGCACCGTGTTTTTTTGTTTCTCTTCACACAGATTAGTTTTTTAGTTTCTTTTCTACTTGAATAAGTTAAAACAAAAAAGAAAGAGAAAGCAAAAGATCGAGGGAAACAAAAGCGAACAAAAACCAAAGCGGACGGAGTATGTGAGCAAGTAAATGAAAGTGCGTGAAGATAAAGATTGCTGAATGTTGACAAAAAACTGAGAGAAAAAATGTTTTGCATGAGGCTTTTTTCTGGCGGTGGTGGAGGTGGAAGTGCTTCAAGAACCAGTAGTAGCAGTAATATTGGCACGAGTTACGCCAATAATTCCAAAAATGGCTCATCTGCTGCTTCCAAACCAATTCGAAGTGAAAGTTGGGAAGAGACTTGGGGTAAGCACGGTAAAATAAAGGAGTGAATAAAGACTAAAGCGATGAGTATAAGCGCTGACTTGGTTTATCAAAAAGAGTAGGGTAATATAATATGCATGTCGACAAAAAAAGTCAGGAATGGAAAATTTGCCAAAAAAGTACAAACATGAAAAAAAATGTTTGGATTTCTCTGTTTTTCTAGCATGGAATGATTTTGATGACGATTTTTTAGTAGATTTGGAATGAAGAAAGCAGGATCTTGATTAACATGCCATACTATGGACTATGCCACCAACCAAGCATGATGATTTTTTGGGTGTCCACCAAAATTCTGTCAATTCTATTGCCCATTTATTTT
>JAQIXW010001001.1:0-22402 GCA_034700685.1 Willowsia buskii
GACGCCCCGGCGTCTACGGACTAAAAAAGGGGCGCATGTTGCTAGAAGCCCCGGCGTCTAATTGCGAATTTACGGTAAGCTATTAGGATTACAGGTTCTACACTTCCTTCATCATCGTACTCTACTCTAACTCGCGTATGTGGATAAAACTACTTTATGCCTGTGACTCTGCGAGAACCTGAGAAACTCACAAATCAATACAACTCATTGTTGCTGACCAGAGCAAGTAACGTGTTGAATCTTTTTACTCTTTTTATATGATGATATCAGACACAACTAGTGAAGTAATGTTCATGGTTTATTTTCGAAAAGGAGAAAGTAGTGACGTGTCATCAACATACCTTTTCTTGTTTTGGTGACGTCCTGTTGTCGCGTGTTACAGTAATGTAATGAAATGAAAAAAATGCTATACCCATACAGCTTACCTTCAATTATGATATGATGATGTGGCTTGCATATTGTTTAAAAGATAATATGTACCTACATAATTTTCATTTTTTATTCAATGAGGGAAAAAATTGTATATACGAGTGTATAGAGATATAGTTAATATTTCATTTTGTAATGATGTGTGGAGACTGGAGTTCTCGTCCATAAATTTTTACTACTTCATACGTCATGCTTATGATAGACAGGTTCCATATATTGCGTGTGTGTTGTTTCAATCTTTAATTGTACATGGGTACGCGCAAAGGGCAAGCGAAATTAGCAAAACCCGGAAGATTTCTTTTTTTAGTAAGAAATGTTATTGTTTTGCAGAGAGTATGTATCTGGTATATTATGATAACAACGAGCTCGTTAGTGAGAGCAGAGTTATAGAGTGATCACTGGGCTTCATCATTTTTAAACTGCCTGAACTCATAATATAGAGATGGAATATTCATGTATGTATTGTAACTAGATATGTATGTATATTTATTATTATGATGTGAAACTATAGCTCGGAAGCCTAAAAGCTGCTGAGTCGCTAGGAATTGTGAGTAGGTATGTACAACTGTTTTAACTGATTCTCAGAATCATGTAAAAGAAAACAAAGGAGTCCATGTGCTTTTTGCGTGGACCGTCCTGTCAGCCGCTTTATGGCTGCGGCTTTACAATAGTAACAGAAATCAAATGTCAAACAGAGTACTATGATCACAGGAAATACCTTTTGTTTCCAAATGTTTATCAGCTGCCGTCTGTCAGTCTCGACTTTATTCATGGACACTTGGTTGAATGTCCTTTTCTCATTTTCATTTCATACATTTGACATAATATAAATATAGGCTCATCTAAATTTTACCGGCTTGTACGTACTCTAATAAAAGTCATCAACACAAAAGTTGTCATTAAAAGCACGTGGTATTGATTTGACACAGCTGGCAAGCTGTTCTCTTGTTATTACTCATTGATGATGCATCATAAGACGGGATAATAATATCATGACCACAAGACTTCTTCTTCTACAAACCACTTGCATTAAGGTTTTGCCTTTGCACCTTTTCATAACATTACGTAAAGATCCAAGGTCACTTCAAGATCTTGGACCAAAACGTTCCTTCCTCCTCCTTTTACAATTTTTATGATTACTTTTTATATTGTGCCATTCTTTTTAGCATGCCGATTTAGAAAGCAAAGTACATCCATACTGACTTTATGAAGTATGATATCTAAACGTAACGAAACGACATGTCATACAAAAATGTGACCGTTTAAATGCAGGGCGGCCTTGTCACCCACTCTAAGCTTTGCACGCGCGGTTTTATCTGCACATTTAAACAATTAACACGGATCATGTGTACACAATGCTTCAGACAACAGAAAATGACATTACCTTCACAAATCGATCCTTGTTGAATGAGACCCCATAGCATGTCGGTGCAGTGATGGCAGTAAGTGGGCTTGTGGAAAGTTTTTTTGACGAAGAGATGCCCATGTTGAGCCATCACCCACCCTTAACTCCACCACATGCGACCAGAATTGCTTGCACTCGTTTTCTCGCTGTCACCACTTCATCTCATTCTCATCATGATTATCACCCGGTCACTGTTCCAGCAAAAGACTTAATGTTTTGGCGAAAAAGATACTACGGGTTGATGTCAATTCTTGCTCACAAACACGCACGTTTCACTCGAATTAAAATATATGGAAACTTCCCTGAAGCTCCTTTTTCAAGTCGATGAGAAGAATTGGCAGGCAGTGTGCACCAGGCAGGGTTGTCGGACAAAAGTGACAATGGAGGATAAGGTGAATAGGAAGCGGGACTTGATAAAAATTTGCTCTAGATTTTTTCAAAATTAAAGAAAAATGCAATGTGCTGTATTGATTGGATTTATTTTCTTAATGGAAGCAGTCACTTTTTATGGTGTCAAGTGAAAAGGAAACCCTGTTCCTATCTCTTGGTTAAATACATAGATGACTAATATAATATACCAAAAATAACCTTCTTTCTACAATATATTTACAATGATTACAATTATACTGGCTGTATACTTTCCCTAAATTATTATTGCATTACTTCGCCGTATTCTTCTTCCTCGTCTCAGACAGCCAGCAGCATAGTAATTATCATCTGCTCCCATCTACTACGCCACAGTGATTACTTTCTTCGCTACCTCAAAAACGGCAGCGTTTTCTTTTCTCATATGACTAGAGGATGAGTTGGTCAGTGATGGGTAGCTTTCTTTTCGTGCAACAAGGATTATTTTAATTAGCTTCCACATACAGGCCCAGGATTCTTCTCCCTTCAATTATTCATGAAACGGGAGGCTCTTGTTTCTGTGCTTCCTTTCCTATTGAAAATTTAAAACCTTCTCATTTTCCCGTGTTATCCTTTCGCTTTCCCTGTAGCGGGCTAATTTCCTGTGTGCGTCTACAGCGGAGACTAGATACCTGGTTTTATGATTTCATATTATCTTCTCATGATAATGATACTGATTTGATTTTGGTAGTGGATTAATGAAGATAGAAGCTCTGCTGTGCTGGTGAAAGAAGACCCTTCTTCTTTCTCTTCTTGGAAAGTGAAAGGTGATGACTTTGTTGCAAGCTGGAGGTAATCACTGCCCAAGTACTACCATTACTCGTGTTTAGTTTCCTTGCTTTCTTGCAAGTACTGATCACTGATGATTCGCAACACGACGATGAACGATACTTGTGTGTGGAAGGGTGTTGATAAATATACTGGTGGAGTAGTGAAGAAGAGAAGCTTAGTATTACTTGTAATTATTATTATACTGACTTGTACTTTTTAAATAGTGAATTTCTAGTGTGCTTCTTCTTCCTTTTAAATATATGAGTGTGCTTTGTGGTTTGGTAATGATAAATATTGTAATAATAATAATAACGACGAGGGGACTCTTTTTGCTTCTTCTTCTCAAGTCCACTACCAACAAAACACACCAGCAATGTCTCCACTTTACACTACTACTTCCAAGTCAGTAGTGATTCTAATAGAAGTTCAGAGTCTTATCCAGACCCAGTGAGAAGTAAAAACCAGATAGAGAGGGATAGAATATAATATTATGTGTGCGTGTGCTATTCAGTTTCTTGTTTTCTGTATGCTTACCGTATTCCGTAAATGAACCAACTCTGAGAACAGAGGCTATGTATTCTATGTGTGCAGACTGCAGACGAGAGAGTGTGAGAGAACTAGACTTTCATGTCTATGTTTATCCAACTGCTTCGACTTTTCCTCCTCCACGAAATATGGAGAGAATGCTGAGGGAACATCAGAGGCAAGAAGATAGAATGAGAATGGAGGAGAGAAGAGGAAATCGGCTTAATATATAGCAGAACACCATTCACAACAACATTCGCCATCATCATCATAATACATATGACATTCGTAGTATGCGCTCACACCTATACTACTATTTACTATAAATTTTCTCCCTACTCTCTTTCGACAAGACACACAATGGTTTCTATTTCCTTTTCGCTGCTGCTCTTCTTCTTCTCTCTACTTTGTGCTTTTTCTTCCTCTCTATCGCTCTCTCCGCTTCTATCACCTCCTATCCTTTTCTCCGTCCCAATGCCATGCCATAGTAAAAATGGCTCGTATAAACACAGAACAGTATGGCACATCATTCATACATGTGTGCAGTGTGTGTGTGTGGATTTTTTCTAGTACCACTTTACTATTTCTCCTTTCTGCATTCTTTCTTTCAGGCTACGCTGGTTGTGTTCCATTTGTGTGTTCCCGTCTATACTCTTCCTTATTTTTTCTCTTCTGGAGGAAATCTCATTGTCACCGTTGTTGATGATGATGACAGGGTCTACGCCATGGCTCCTTCCCTTTCACTTTCATCATTGCGACTGCGACTGACACACCTTCTCCAGAACAACTTTGTTCCCCCATCCGTTCCTTCAATCCTTCTTTTGCTTAAGTGCAGGAGCACTGAGCACTCACTACTGTGCTTCCTGATGTAGATGAGATGTTATTCCAGGTTCTCTTCTTCGCCAACACTGGTCCTGCTTTCCCTCTTGTGTGAATATTTGGTACTCTTTCCAACTTTTCTCTTTTCTCTACATCGCGATCGCTCTCGCACTTTTCCAACATGAAAAGTTAGATTTCTAGGATTACCATTTGCTTTAGCCTATTATTTATAGTGAAAACGGCAAACAGAGACCTATATAAAATTGCGTGTGTATGTGTGCGAGCCACCACAAGTAAAGTTGAGATTGCATATCATCATATTACACGAAAACATGATCAAGAATGGTGCTTCATGTGTCGTACACTCTCGAGTGAGCGAGCAGGACACGAGAACATCCAATTTTCCGTTTTATTCATATTTATGTATGTATGTGTACACCGAATCTTACAGTCTTCATAGTCAGTCGAAAATTCGGTTGTTTAGAGTGAAAGAAAATTTTATAAATGTAGAAATTTATGAATGATCATACACTTCATTGTAGAGAGGACGCATATTAAATTACTCTTGCAATGTACATAAGTGCACTAGTCTCTTAGTATTATTTTTCTCTAAATTCCTTCAATAAAACGCGTGTGTAACTAAGCATCAAAGTAGTATTTAATAAGCAGGCTGTATAGTAGTAATAGTGGTTTTTTTGTGTATCTGAGAATTCCTACAAAATGAAACGAGCGATATGGCAACAATGTGAAAATAAAATCATTTATTCCAAACATTACACTATTGAAGAAGTGATTTTTCTTGGATCTTATAAATTATAAATTAAAATTAAGCTATTTTTCTAAACACTTTTCAAAAATTAGTTTGCTCTTCCCAGTTCACTACTAGTGGTTCCACCACCAGTTCTCCCTTTACTGTCAATGCCATGCAACACTCGCAGCATTGTGAGTACACGAGCTTTTTCCATAGCGGTTTTACCATTCATCATTTACCATTCCTTCCTGTATCTGATGGACTAGCAGTATTATAATATAAAGAAAATTCATTCATTCATAACAACAAACAAGCTATTAGCACCATCTTAAAACTTGTCTCATGATCAACGACAAAGAACCAAAGAATACATTCATGTGACTTTTTGAACATGTCATGATTTATCATACCACTCTTTCCCAAAAAAGCTTATGCAAGCAGTAGTATTATCATTTAGGCATGATCATGATGCTACAATGCTAAATTATATCTATGACTAATAGCATGATTTGTTTATTTATGTTAACTTAAGGGATTTATGTAAATTTCTTGGATACATTGTAAAGTGATTTTTGTTTTAAAACAGACTAGTATAGTCTGAACTTGAACATCACTTTAATAAAGTACCACAATACAACATGCATGGTGAAGAATCAAGGACGGTTGGATGCATTGAAATTTGTACAGAGCACTTACGCATTAATTTTAAGCTCATAGCTTTTATTGATGTTGAAAATTAAAAGTAATTAAATTACTGGACATATAGTTTCAGTATATAAGTACATGTGCTTAAAAATATTGCTGCTGATTTTGAAGAATAAATTTACAAGAAAAAAAAATGGGAGAGAATGAACGAAAACATACTTGTTAGCATTATGCATGCATAATTTTCTTCATTCCTCACAATATTTTCCAGCCTCTTTAAAAAATGTAGGCTTCCGATACATCCAGCCCCGTGCCACATATTATTATGTACTTTTATACAAATTATATTACAAACACGGTTTGCTGAAGGAGTGTAGTAGTCGTGCAAGACGGTGTAAAGTAGGTGTTCGGCTTATTCTTTAAAACTTTTTCACCTACTTTATTGAATGTTGTATACGCCCAATTTAAGTGTTTGCATTTCTTCCATTATCGCTCAGATTTACAACAAGTAAGCCATTTAGAGAGACGAAAACATTTTTTTCATGAGATGTAGCAGAAGAAGGGAGCAGCTTAAAGTAGAAAACTTCAACCGTTATAGTGGGACCATAAGAGTACGTATTTACCATCCACCATATTTACAATATTCAACTTTCTCATATAAACAGCCATGTTCTTAATAAACATCATCGTCAAATACCAAAGCATTTTATTTTTTATTAAATTAATTAGCAATTAATAATAATTATTATTAATTTTTAAATCCGTAGATAATAATATTTCATAAATAAAGATATCTTCATTTGCAATACCTGATTTGCAACGTGCATAGTTTATTGAACAAGAAATTCACATGCATAACTCCATCTTTTAAGGAGGAAACTCAAGCCAGGAAAACCTCAAGTGCAAAAAAGTCTATTTCTATTTGCAAAATTACACGAGGAAAGTGTGTATTGTAAAACCCCATCCTTATTTATAAATACCTAACGCCTCTATATAGCATGTTCTTTATAGGCATACAAATAAATGTGCTACAAACTGACTTGTATTCATTTTCATGAAAAACTGGAGTACCAATATAGGTTTTCCGCTATTCCATAAAATTATGCAAGAAATGCATGCTTTCGCTAGCTTCTCCTGCGTATCCACATAATACCAATCTCGTGCCTATTATTCAACCGCCGCTACTGCTTGCTTGTACCCTTCTCGTTCTTTTCTGCCGTTTCCCTTGCCTTCTTGTTGTTTTGTTGTTGTTGCTGCTACAATGCCGCCGTCGTTGCTGCTTAAAAACAAAGTAGACATTGCGGTGTCTCTTTATTGCAAAAAAAGAACATTGAAAAACACTACGAGAACCACTACTGCTCCTCTTACTTGGACTGCATGTAAACTTTTAAAACTGCTGTGTAGCTGTAGCTTGCAGTGAACTTTTAGGTAATGGTAATGGTATTATCATCATCACATAAAATGAACACATAAAGAGGAAGCTTACTATCACTATCACTTCTACAAGCACAGCTACACACAAGACAACCTTAACTGACATGCCCAAGTAGGAGGAAGCAGCAAAAAAAAAATAAGAAACTGGCAGTGCAAAAGCCTAAAGTGACGATGATGATGAGCATGAAAAAGAGCTTCTGTTGCTTGTATGTGTCTTTGTATACTTGTATATGCATTCCTTTTAAATAGCAAGAGGAAAGAAGAAGAAGAAAGCGAACAAAGTGGAAAGAAAAGTTGATAGAGATGAGAGCAGAAGAAGGAGTGTGAGGAGATGTGGTAGGAGCAAAAGCAAGCAAAATGTACATTTCCCATCATCATCATCAAACAACTCCAACATCGTTGTTCGTGGGATCGTTGAATTCCGTAAAAGTTTTGCTCTCTGATCTTCCATGTATGCGTTTATATGGTGTGCAAAGTATCTACATTTCATGTTTACAACCTACTTGTTTATTTTTCTATTGTTTTACACAGCAACATGATGGCAAGACAATTTTTTGGGAAAATATGCCATATAAGCATAATAAAATAGTTGCATTTTTAGCGATGTGATTTTTATTTTAATTGCATGGATGCTTTATTATCAATTTTTACATTCTCTCGAGTGACACTGAAAAAAACAACATTACTATACCGTGGTCCAACATAAGTAAAAAGAATTTAAGTAAACCTTGCTCTTTCAAAAGAAAAGATCTGCTTAAGTAGTATGCATACATGTAGGTAAACATTTTGCAAAAGGCAATCGTGCAGAATAAAAAAAAAGAGAAAGTGTGACGTTCTGAATGGAAGGCAAGAGAGTGTTGAATAACCAGAATCTACATGCAGTAAGCTCCTCTAGTAGAGAAGAGAATTTCATATTGCATTTTAGACATGCATGATATTTATGAAAACGCGTTGCTGATGCCGCTGTAATATATTAACAATAACTAAACATTTTTTTTCGCCTGTGAAAAAATAGTGTTTAGTTATCTAGTGGTCACGAATAAAAGTGGGTAAATCTTTGCAAAAAAAAAGCTGATCTTGCTGACCGAATGTGTAGTGTAGTGATGCTGACTAAAATTCACACTTTTTTGTACATATGTAATCCTCTCTAGTTCACCCTTCACCTTAACCCTTTTACGTATCTGGTATTGGTATGAATCTGTGTACCAGTTATGAATAGTCTTTTCCCCGTCGTAGCCCCTTTTAGTAAATAGGAAAGGGAGTCTGTAATTCCTTATCAGCAGTTTATCAAAAAATAAATTATTATTCTTTTTCTAGCCATGTAGGATGGAGAAAAGAGCGAAGAAAAAGATAATTTTTGATGATGATTCTAAAAAAGCGCTGATACATGCACAAAAGGAGTGATTGCTTCACGGTAAATACTTTGTTCTCTTTTTCCCCTATTGAATAGGAGAAAAGCAATAACATTTTGAAAAATGTGGCTATTTGTCCGTATATAATGAGCATGTGCATGTATGCGTGCCTGTATTGACTGTGGACATAAGGATGTGTGAGATCAAACGGGCATGAAGGAGAGGAAGATCACACGCTCCTGATGTTGCTTTCACGCTCTCTCCTTTTGTCCTTTTTTGCTGTGCTCTTTTCTTTGCAATCACCATCATTCCCACAGAAGCCAAATAACAGCGATCATTTATTTTCTTGCGTCGTCATGTGTGGTCCACATCTCATTGTGAGTGTACTCGAGCTGTATGTTTTGTTGGTCTTATCTTACTGTTCATGAGATATTATTAGAAAATATTATGCGTCTTAGCTGACTTGACGTCGTAATATTTTCAAATTCCATTTAAATTTATTTTTAGAAATTGAAGTGTTAGTCTGCATATACATGTTGTACTTATTGATGTACTAAGGGTTAAAATTCAATGATATTCTGAACTGAACAGATTTTGGCTTCCATTGAAATGAAATTTTTAAGAATCTGGCCTTGTAACTCTTAATCCTTCTTAGTTTGGCGAACCTGCCCAGATCATTTGTGAATTCCAGCATGTGTAGTTTAATTGGAATAACAAGTTATGTGCGCACATCATTATTTTGCGATTGAATAACGATTTGATATAAAAATAGTAACATTCTAGTATAATGCATGGTAATCAAAGCTTTCAACAGAAAAGATTTATGATGACTAAAAACATTCTTCTGAAAGTTTAAACTTTCTTTCATTCCATTAGTTGAATTTCGACTTTTTGTAATGCGATTACTTTCACCTTTCATCATTAGAAGTATGGGTGCTTCTTAATAAATGAGGATACTGGTCGTAAGCCGCTGTAGAAGTATTTATTAGACAAGTTTTTTTCTTTTGAACGTTGTAATTCATTTTATAGATTTTCTTGATATTTTTCACAATATTTCACCGGATTCATACGGATATGTATATTGGAAACAATGCTCACATTGGCAATATCAATTTTACCATTACCCATTAACATATTGCTTCTTTTAGTATGATGCATTCCGTTGCTCCATGTTAGAAACTGGAACGATTCTTTAAAGAAAGTGAACAAAAATGTTTAATTGTATAATTTTTCCAAGGCTTACAGATGCATATTATGTATTACTTCTTGTGACTGTCCTTTTTAGGTAGTCGCACATAATACGAGTCTGTTCAAAGGTATGAAGACTGTTTTGCACAATAATATAATAACAGTAAACGAAGGTAGTAATAGTAAATTAAAAAAGATATGCAAGTGATGATGGAGTAGCAACAATAAAAAATACAATTTTGAGCGAGCACACATGCACATATATTTTACGCACACACACGACGATGAACAAAGCCAAAGCACAAAACGGAAAGAAAACGTCAAGAAGATATGATAAATAGTAAGAAAAAACGTAAAATCATATATATTGTATTGTAATGCATTTATGTGTGCTCTTTGTTGGTTTTGGTTGGACAACTGGCTTGGCTTTTTCTATGCAAAAGAGAAAGCTGGGGTGATCATCATCGAATCGAGCGATGTCCTTTCGTTTGACGGTTGGAAGTATAAAGTGTTAGTGTAGGTAGCTAACTGTCTACAATGCAAAGTCATTATTCTGCATGGGAGAAAGCTCAATGAATTGAAAGGGTACGATTGGATTGATACAATAGAATGCATGTAAACTATTAAGAAATAGACTAAAACATACTACATGCATAAAAGTATGTATAAATCTAAATAAACAGACTTAAAATACTTTTGCTCTCTCAGAAACACAAATAAACCGTGCACCGACGGTATGAAGATATGACATTGGATTCCTTGTAACATGAAGTGTATATGAATGGCTAAGCATATTTAGATTTTCTTGCATTTTGCATTCATGAATGTACAATATTATGGCATGTTACTTATTACCACTATACAAGTAGCATAAAAACGGCAACCCCACCGTATATACAATGCTATTTGCCATCGTCTTTCCATGTACTTTATTCTTTCAATGTTCTTTTCTCTTTTGCTTTCTCTTCCATTCTCTCTTTGCAGTGTTTTTTCTTTCGCTCTCTTTCACTCGCGACGAGTTTCTCCGACTCTATGATCTCGGATGGCAGTCGTTCTCGTTCACTTGTCTTTCTCTCCCTCCCTCCCTTTCTGTAATGCTCCTGTTGATGATGATAAGAACTCTCTCGTTCAAAATTCCTCGGATTGTTCATGGACAATACATGATACAACCAAGTAACCTTGCATTTACTAACACTACATTATGCTTCACTTCTTATCGGAACGGTTATGCCACAGTAGGAATTTCATGTCTTTATGTTTTCTATTCCTTTTTGTATTTTCTCTTCAGAGCTCTCATTACCCCTTTCCCTGTTGTTTTACTTTCTCCTCCTGTATTCCATCCCCTCTTCTTCTTTTTGCAAACTTTGCGTGGCATGCTTTCCTGCATGCATATTCTACATTCATAACTCTATTATTCGATCCGGGGTTGTTATTGCTTGCTCCGTGCATTTATGAACGGAGAAGGAGGAAGAGGAGAAGAATTATATGAATGAAGAAGGGGAGTGAAAATACTTGTTGGCTGGATATAGGCTTCTCCTACTTTTGTTGAAGCGATACCGCCATGCATGAAAACGTCAGTGGCGCTCCCTTGTAGCGATTGGGCGAGAAAAGCAAGTCTTGAAGAAATAGAAGAGAACGTTATTTGTACAGATTAGTGGGAAAAGAGTCTTTGTGGAGGAAATTGTGCGTTCAAGTAAAAAAGAGACGAAGAATAAAAACTAGGTCTATGATCATGCTGATGTTGTTTGATGATCATCATCATGATAGCGTGATGACGCGATACGCACAAATACATTATGGGGATAGCCACCCAACCATTTACGCACATACCTTGAAGTGCGTAAATGGTAAGTAACCGAGCTTTGTACGCAATGGATGTAAATCATGTCCTTTCACTGAGCGATATGTCCATGTGAAAGGAACGAGGGAGATGGGAATGCTTATGGCTTTCATGGTGAAATGTGTGTGCGAGGGAGGAGGAGAAAAAGATTATGGATGTATTCCATTGAAAACCTGTTTTCTCTCTCTCCCTCTCCCTTCCTCGTTGAAGATGATGAGGTGCGTTTATATGTGTCTCTGCATATTGTGTATTATATATTATGTGGTTCGTTCGTGGAACATTTGAGTTCTTTGCAAAGAGTATACCTACTAGTTGTGGAAAATGGATGAATATATTCGTGCAAGGATGAATATAGGTAAAAATAGTTTGGTACTCCATGTGCGTGAGTGCGTGCGTCATATGCGTGTGCGTATGTATTTTCGGGTGCGGATGTTAAAGCCATTTTGGACGATGACGTCAGAAGGAACAAAAAGACGAAGCTAAAAGTTAGTTCGTTCACTGAAAAGGAGGATGAAACCGACTAGGAGAATGGCGGTAGGGAGGTATAACAGCAAAAGATGCGTTCTGTGCGTTGCTCTCCACATCATATCTATGTGCAATATGTCCATTTGCAAAAAAAAAATCAGTCTATGGAACTTATCCTCTGTGAATTGTGCGTGCGTGTCGTTCGTTAGCGACTGGATGATGACCGTGGAAAATGAGGTGGTGGCGGGGCAAGAAATAGATTTTGCACGTTCAGGAAGTTTCTAAATTTAGAAATGGATGAAGCCTACTTTTTTTGTAGAGAGAGAGAGAAAGAGACTCATTCATAAAGCTCCTCGGGCTGGTGGGTTAGACTGTTTCCAGGGATGAGGCAGGGGACGGCGATGATGATGACGGTGTCGTCGAACCAAGTGCTGGTGGTGGCGGTGGAATAGTTCGTTCATGATTTTAGATTCACATAACAGTTTCGTTGTGAGATGAAGAGGGAGAAAGAAGGGCAGAATGTGCGTGTGACTTGAATGGAGATCCTCTATAGAACTCAATATTTATTTATACGCACGCCATAAAACATGCTAAATAACAAGATGCTTTGATTCTATCGCTATCATCATGACTTTTATGACTGGATGGATGAAAAAAGAAGGAAGGCGTGGGTGGTAGAAAATGCATGTTTAATGTTTCATGGTTAAAAGTCTCCTCTATAGTATCTTCCCTTATCAAAATGGGATTACTGGAAAGTGGGATAGTCAATATCTTTCGCTATACTCTCAACGTGTAACATCAAAAACCATCACTGCAATGGTTTATATGTATTTGTGTTGTAGTTTGGGGGATAAGTTAAGCTTAACTGCTCTCAAATCAGGACACAAAAGACACAATGTTGGAAAATGCAACGATATTGAATACCTGTGTATGCTTTTTGGATAAAGCGAGTTCAATGGAACATATACATATTTATAAACTCGATTGTCATTTATCTGCAAACTCTTGTATGCAAAGGTGATTTTGAATGATGCTATTTAAAAATGTATATCAAATGCCGAAAGTTACTTTAGCTCACTAGCATAAGATAAGATAATAAACTGTATTTAGCAGAGAATAGTGTATTTCTCGTTTCATGCACATTAAATTACAATCGTGTGTGGAGTTGTAGCATTCTCGATCTACATCCATGCATTCTAAAATTTAGATTTTTTACTCTACATACAGTTCATTTGCTTTGTTAAGCCAGATTTTAAGTAAATTATAATAATAGTAAAGTGCAAAATTGCTGTTCGAGTACGCATTAGCTATGACTGCAGTTTTTAAATAGATATTTGAAACTCTGAATAATACATTACATAAATATACGCTTACATATTTGTCATTGCCATCCTAGGATTACTTGTATTGTAGCCTATTTAATCTTATTCCAGCCACCGACCCAATCAATAATATTCACAATAGAAATAATACATTCTCTGTTGGTGGAACATGGACCTTTGCTAACCATTCGCTGAGATGGTGAAAGCAATGACACATGCATAGTAAATGACAGCCACAAGATGCTTAACCTATTACCTTTTACCTACTCAAAAATAAGTATCAAACGCGAAACGTGATTCGCCCACAATTAAAAATCTTAGGTAGTCAATAGCATAAGTATCCTCTTCTGCGGAAATCATATTACCACTTGTCATGTCCCTCTTGACCACCTACAAGTTACAAGCCTGACAACAATCTTATCCCGCTTTCACACATTGCCTACATTGTTGAAACAGAGAGAGCTCAAAGCAGAGGGAGTGATCGAAGAGACCTCTATTACATCGCGCAAAACACACATTATACAGTTTTCACAACCCGAAACTTTCCTCCTTTATTTATACGAAACACACCAAGAAATCTCTCCTTCTATAGGTGTTTTCTTACCCGCTCAATGTGTGGGCTTTTGAGAGCTTCTTCAACACGTTCGTTTTTCATTGTAGTTCTGATGGTGGTAAGTTGTAATACAATACGCATGTATGTTCGCAAAAAAACAAAATAGCCAACGAACCAGTGTGGTGTGGGCAATGAAGTCTTAAGTGGATCTACCACTAACAAGCACTTGTTTGTCTCTTTTCTATGTATCTTAAGTAATTGTACATTCCAAGTTCCAATGTTCCAAACACTTCAACTGTCATCTTTTCTGTGCAAACTCAACCGGTGTAAGAAATACATATTAAAACCTCTTAATAGTCAACAGATAAAGTCTATATAGTACTCCATTATTGAATAAGTGCCATGTATGAACACTATTACAAATGAATTTACATAATAATGTCCATTCTGTCAAAGTATTTTTCTCTATGCACCCTATAGTAATTCATGTTTTCAACTGGGATGATAATGACATTAGTCCACCAGTTTCATTCATGAATGGCAACAGATTAAAAGAGGTAGAAATAGGAATAGGCCATATTATAGCCCAACATCTCTATGCAAATCAGCATTCAAAATATTGCTTACGTCCTGTCCATCTAAATTATCATAGCTACTAGCTTGTTTTGATTGTCGTGCACGAACACGAGAAGATGCCCCTATACTACTATGCCGATACTATCTGGCAAACACTTAAGCGTAAAACCAGAAACCATAATAAAAATTGGCTGATTATTATTTAAACAGAAGAAAAGCTTAATGAATATTCTAAAATATTATTACATTTGCGTATTTAGAGAAGATTGCGATATTTCAAAGGCTATTGCATGGAGCAAGAAAGGTGATGGTGCAATATGGGAAGAGGCAGATAAACGATGTATGTTGACTGATGTAACGCAATAACAGCTAACAGCTTCAGTTTTATATATGAACCAAAAATCGTGTGGCATGAAGCGTGCCTAAATAGGTGCTCACTGCTCACACATTCCTAAGCTAACCACATTTTGTCTAAGGTAGAATAAAGGGTCTGCACAGTCTGCAATACAAGAAGAAAGACAAAGTTTGAATCGTAACAGCTATCTTATTTTATCATCACCCGTAACACCACCATCTTGAATTTCGCTTGTCTCAATAAAAAGTCAACTTCATAGACTTGACAGCTTTAGGTAAATTGTATGACAAAGATGATGTCTTGCTGGGTTGCCTGACTATAATGTTGATTGGATGCTAATACAAAGCTGCTAATTATGTTTAAGGCAGGGGCTGAGGAACCTGTGGAATCCTCTTGAAACTCCATAATATAATAAGGAAATGTATGCTCCGACTTGGATTAAAAAAAAAATATGACCTGGTGATAAGTGTAATCGTTTGGTCAAAATCTGGGCATAAAGTTTCTTATACCTGCCTTTACCTACCTACATAAAACCTAGAAAAATACCATCTGCAGCCACTGGTGACAGGCATTGAATTTTAAGAAGGAGACAAGATTTCAGCAAGAATAGATGTCATTGCTTATTTGATTTCGCAAACTTTATAAATATAAAGGATAAGGTACTTATATCAAAAGTGTAAGGAGGAGTCAGTCAATTAAAAAGTCAATGACAATGCAACTTCCCTAACCTTCCTCCGAGCAATAAAAATCCAACTTTCTGAATAAAATTGAAAATCACTTTAAAAATAAAAACATACAAGACAAAATGCGTAGTTCATTATCTTTTAAATGCACCATGCTGATACCCACGATGATGATCAACGTGAAACAAATCATTTCTATTTCATTGCCGATTGCTATCTATTTATTAGCATCACCACAATTCTGCTATTGCTCTTGAATGTTTGGTTTGTTGACCGATCACAATGACGAAGCTCGAAACAACCCTCTTGAAATAATTTTGTTTGATTTTTTGATTGACAAAACTTCAAGGAAGGCAAATAGTGAATGTAAAAGTAAGCAAACCTCAGTGCGCAAAGTACCTAAGTCGTAAGTTGTAAGTCAAACAAGTATAACAACTTATTTGAGACACTGTGCATGTGTCATTTACTAAGACTATGAACTACAGACTACTCTCATTAAAAGCGTAATGGCTATATAAATAAATAAATAAATGAAGTAGGCATGTACAGGTTTACCCCTTTCGTTACGCTAATTTGCCCTTTCTAAAATTTATCTTTCATTTCTGGCGAACTCTTCCATTTTTCGTTCTTAAACAATAAAAATGGGAAATTGAGAATCAAACAACTGTTTATATATAAAGCACTACGAGTCCATCTATAGGATTCGCAAACTGATTTGCACCCTCACAATCTGTTAACTATGCTGCCTTCTCACTGCATAGTGCATATATCATGTTTAACTGTGGTGTTATTCGTGATTTCATCGACTCCGACATAAACCCATACTTCAATTGGTCTTTGTCTTGATGATGGTAATCTTTATTTCCCTAACGCTCAGCGCATCAAATAAACAAAGCAAAACCAAATAGTAGTAAGATCAATGGTTTATATGATACGTTGACTTTAAAAGGCGAAACCAGAAACAAATTTGTGTGAAGAGAGCAACACGAGCAACCAAAGTGAAGAGATGCGACATTCACCGCTGATAATGTAATAATACGACCTAAAGGGCATACTATTTTATCACTGCCGGTGGTGGTGCAGTTACGTGCTAAACGATTCATTTTTGTTGCCATTTGCTATCCATCCCCACTGCCGTGAGAGTAAAACACACACTACAACCTAAAACGCTATATAACGCTATCCATATTTTTCTTTTGTTGTGATTTGTGACATTCATACTTCTGCATTGCCATTATTCTTCTCAATCGTGCACTTGCATTTACTTTGTGAGCTCCCGTCTCGTTGACCGTTATGGGGATGTTTTTGTGCATGCGTGATCAATTTGCATGATTGGATTTGTTAGCCAGCCGGCTTCATAAAGGGACGCATGTATTTGATAATGGCAGATTTTTCATTGTTTACAACGGCCAGATTTTTTGTTCGTTATTTGGGTTTTGACTTTGAATTTATAGACAAAACAATTAAGCTAGTTGTGAGATTTTTACCTTTTTTCGAGTAGAAAATCACATTCATAAAAAGTGTTACTTTGTTTGTGTCGATTCTGCTTAATCATAGGGTTTGCAAAAAAAGGAACACAAAAGCTCACACAAGATGATCACGACAGTAGCAGATCTGCTTTGCCACGTGTTGTATTTTAATGATAGTCTCTTTTATGCTTCTCACTTTTACTTTTCTTGAAATAAATGGCATAATACTTTATTACAGTGTAAAGAGATGGCTATCGATATCATCCGTGCATAATTATAAAGCAAAAAGTTCTTTTTTTCGAAATGGAAATCCAAAAAGGACGAATGCATCTTTGCTAACCACAATAAACAAGGAAAAATCGACATATGATATCGCGATAAAAGGGTTAAAATGAATGCCCACAAGGAAATAAAGAACGTAGGTTACAGCACAAAGATTTAATAAAAAGAAAAGATCAAAGCCAACAATTTACACGGTTGCATTGCTCGAGCATTCTTCTTTTTAGTTTATCGCACCTTCAAAATGACAAAAGAAAGATACACGTATTCATAAAAATATAATCCACAATACAAAGTCATATTTGCACAAAATATTATGACAATTTTTATTTGATAAGCGTGTTATTACTTCTGTTTTTACCAAAATATTAAAAGTTAAAAGTATGAGTTACATTATGCAGCAAAACTTTCCGCCATCACAAACCTTTACAACTCTTCATTTTGCTGCGCAAACAACTTCGCAGTACATTTTAGCGATTTTAAACGGAATACTTGTTTTACTGCTATAATGGTAAAATTAAGAGTGGCAGGCATTAACAAACTGATGTGAAGTGTGGGATTTATAATACATATTATGCAATTATAATTATTATTCGTTTTATTCTGATTTGGTAACAAAAAAACAAGCTTGATGTAAAGCGATGGGTTTTTGTTCTTTTATTTGTAGAATATAGATTACCTACGTGTAAACGTTTAGTTCATTGCAATCATATTTATCCCATAATATTGTGCATAAATACCATTTAAATCTTTGACTCATGTAAAGCTGCTGGCGATTGTGCAGTCAGTAACACTAAACAGAACAGTAGAATCTACCACCAAAGTATTTTTGAGAGCTTAACATTGATGTTTTATAACAGCTTTAATTTAATATTAGGCGGAATGATAGATATTAGATTCATTAGCAAAAATTGCGGAACTACAACTGCCATTATATAAAATTATTATTTTTCAATTTTCAATTTGCCTTCAATTATAGTCAATCTTTAATATTCGTATTAGAATCGTTGAAATAGGTAGACCTATTAGAACAAAATGCTGAGGGACTTATTCCTAATAACTGATCACATTTTTTGAAACTCGGATTAACGTGAGTCATTTGAGCAACGTGATCAAGGCAAGAAAATCGAATTACCTATGTGTGATGAATCATCACTAATGATGATTAGATTAGAAGGCTTACGCGGACAATATTTCACGCGGACAAACCCGGTTTTAGGTGATTATCAAATACCAATGAGCAGGAAAGACCGCAATCACAATACTCTTTGTTTTTCACCAAAATATTCCCATTGAATTAGATAATTAACTACTTGTTTATTAGTTTTAAGCCTCATGCCTCTACTCTACTCTACATACATGGTATGCTATACGAATCGCACAACATAATGCATGCTTATGATGTAATTTTATTTGCCACTTTGTAGAATTCTTCCAGCCTAGTTCTCATGAGACAAACTAAGGGTTGATTGTGTTTTTAAAAGTCTTCGCCAATTCCACATGGCGAGTTGTAATTTTTCTAAATATTATGCAAAGGATGCAGAAGTTGAAATGATGATAAGATAAGGCAGGAATTATATAAATGGTGTTCTGCATCAAGTACTGGTATTTACAATGGAGCGATATTCATCACGAGCTGTGCTACCTTTCAAAATAGTATAGATAACCTTTTTAAGCACATTTCTACTCCAATTCATTCTGCCTATTGGCGTACACTGTCGTTCAAACATTGTACTCCTATTATTTTGCTTTTTTGCATTAAATATAGACCAGTAGTAGCTCAATTGAAGTCAGGGCTTGTTCACAATTTGGTTCTCAGTTCTCAGGCTTGCTTAAGAAAATCAAACGAGGCTGCTATGCTGTAGTGTCTTCTAACTGAACTGCCATAAATCTAATGCCAGAAAGGTATCGCCTTTGTTTTTACTCTTTGAGGAACCAGCGCATAACCAACATCTACGAACGAGCAACTCTGTTGTCTGTGATAGTAACAGCAACACATGCTTTACATTTTTTATGATAATAAGGTAAACTGGGGGTGAAGTTGTAACTTAAGTTGTAATTCAACAATAGAAATGCAAGCATAAAATTGTGCAATGCAGCAGTGCAGTAGCAACGTGCATAATATGCACATCAGGCGCAATAATTTGTTAAAATGTTATCCATGTGAGTATTAGTTGATAGTAAAATTTTCATACATCACATAATATTGTCAACTATAGTACTCAACTGTGAAGTCATTTTTATGCAGCTTGACTTGACAACTCACAAGACATTACATACAAGTCACAATAGTAGTGTACTTTGTATTTAACTTTGATTTAATAAAGGGGTAAGATGAAACAATAAAATACAGGGAGTCTCAATTAGAGAAGCAAGCAACAGCACAAAATGTAACTTGCATGTTATTAATGTATCTGTCTGTAGTATATTATTAGATTCACTAGATAAGGTATTAATGCTTTTGCTTGGTTGGCTTGTTACAATTTATAATACACATGCGTATTCTTTTTTAATGGTAAATTCTGTGATATATTGTGCGATCCCATTTTGCTGTTCACTGATGCATCTTATATTGCCATAAACCATTGTTGCGCGTGTTTTAAATCAAGCGAATTCGTTCATTCATTCTATAATTGAATTCTAAGCAATATAAAGGGTTGGATGGGGGCAGCGAGAGATTTTTTAAAACAATTTTGATATCCTGAATCCTGAAGGGGTATTATTATTGTACCAATAATTCGCAGAATATAGATCCAAGTTTTTTAATAATATGTTTTGTTGAGAGTTGAGATATGCATGACATGATTTTGGCAAGTTGCTGTGAAAAATTACAAACAACTCTAGCACCGTATTGGAACATTGGTTAGTTAGGATGGAATACTTACCTGATAAACGAACATGGAAATCGTTAACTTACGCCTTGCAGCCACTGCGTGGCCGGGCAGCCCCTTTCAGAGATTTCAATGTGCAAGCCAGGGGCGAAGTAAGAATTTCCAGGTCCGGATTAAATAGTAGTTAGATTTGGATTAGTTGTGACTGATAATTTGTTTTATTATTAATGTTTGATCTGCTTTCTATTTCTTCACTGTTGACTATTTAAAGTTGTAGTACGACTACATGTAGTTTTTCATAGATATTCAGAGGAAACAAACATGCAAGTTTAGCTTACCAAATATTGAATTTTAAAACCATTAGCTCCATTAGCTTCATTAAAACCATTTCCTATTATACCGCTAGCTGTAGTCGTTGCCGATCGATGTCTACAGCATGCCAATACCACTGTTTTACTGTTGAAGCTTATGTAGGTGAGTTTTAATTGCTGTTATTTACTATTGAAAAGTTATCTTCTTTGTAAACAGGAATGTTATTCTGATGGATGAGATGATGCATGTGTAGAGCAATAATAGAAATGTTTTCTTCTTAGCAAAACATCATTAGAGTGTTTCAGTATTCAATTTCTTCCATTTGCATTATGGTATACATTTGCACCATAATTTCATGTTGTGCATAATTGATTTCATACTAACTGTGAATTACACACCATATTATTTCACTGGACCATTTTTTCGATCTATTTCAGCTTATATGATGACTATAATGTTTAAACATAAGATGTAAGCCAATAAGCCAAATTTACGCACACAACTACCTATGCAGGAATCCATTGGCTGCCATCCATCCTAGATTAAAATGGTTGCATGCACGCACATAACATTAACTTGAAACTTCAAAAATATCGGAGAAAAGAAAACCTACAACTGTACTAACAAGAATATTATAAGAATACTCTAAGAACTTCCATTTTAAAATTCATTGCACCCCTCACTACTTATGGTGTAGGAACCATGAATGAATGTAAATGAAAGGATTAATGATGAGTTGACAAGTACATACATTTAAAAAAGTTTTACAATTAGGAAGTTTTCGCAGACCATTGGTCAATATATTCAGCAAAGTGTGTAAATATAAAAAATATCTATTTAGAGGTAGCTATTTTATTGTCATTGGAATTGTCACCGGCATTCGAAAACGCTTTACAATTACAATGCTTTTTCAAACGATATTAACCCATGGTACTAAAACACATGCACCTGGGCACATGCATTTTATACAGAGTTTTGTGCCACCACGGTTGATAGCGCTATCTTATAGTAACCTTGATTGAATTCAAGTTGGATTCAGAAAATAAGGGCATCTCCAGACTCATTTGGGATTTTTTTTTACCTTCCCGAGCATAATTTGGTATTCAGTATTTTGTCTGGAAATGTTTACTTCGATACTTATGCGTGTACGGGCAAAATAGAACAGACATAATATATTACACCATAAGCCATAAGGAAACGCATTTCACATTTCTCTCAAATAATGTTTTTGCTGAACCAACAATCACAAATTTTGCAGCCAAAACACTTCTCAAATGAATTTGCATGCTTAATAATGTTTTTTATCTGAGTATTACATCTGGGTATGCTGTTGATTTTGTTACGATATGCTCTGCTGCTCTCCTTTTCAATAGTCCCAGCCTCCCAATAATATTCCACTCTTTTCGCAAATCCCCTTTTTGCATTTTGTAAGTTTAATACAGAGGAAAACTGTATATGTAGTTGTCTGACTGAAGAGTGAGTGACAACAACAACAAATTTCATTCAAACGACAGACAACCATTAAAAATAAAATGTAATACGTTTGCATAGGTTATGTATTTATATGTCGTGGTTCGTTCCTCTGCTAGTTTGTTTGCGCTTTTATTCGTAGAGCGATGGAAAACTGGTGGGCGCCGTGTGCATGAAAGCTAAATACTTATATTGTGAATATTAAGACGGTTTAGCATGACAATCCTATGGATTTTTAGAACTGTAAATCCCTAATTAAAGAATAATCATCTAAATAATTCTAAAGCTCGTACTCCTCAATCATCTTTCTTTTTTACTTTATTGTAATTCCTTGTGACTCTTCGCATCATTAAATATCCAAAGATTCTTCTTGTCCAACTTTTTTCTACAACAAGAAAATAGAAATTCATGGCCTTAAGTTATTCGTACAAACATTCACTCTAAATATTCACTCTAAATATTCAAAAATCATCTCACCACACACATACAAGCTAAATGAAACCCACGCACGTTTCCTTCCGCT
>JAQIXW010001002.1:0-22396 GCA_034700685.1 Willowsia buskii
AAAATATAGGCACGCGCGGTGTTTCGAAAACAATTTTGCACTGCTGATTCGAATCAGCAGTTTTTACACTGCTGGTTGCTGAAGGATATTCAGTTGCTGTTGAGTAAAATGGTTCCATTTTGAAGCTTCGAAAGTAGTTTTTACTTGTTTTTCTAGTTACTGATAATTAATTACCTTACCACTCTTGGAGTTTCATTAAAATATTTAAATATGAAGGATTGTGTAGACTACGTATAGTGTCTGGAATCATTAAATTATTATTTATCTTTATTCAATCGTGTGCAGCATGAGGTTAAATATTTTTAGTGATTTTATTTGAACACATTGTGAATTGTGATTTCTTTTTGGATTTTTCCAGTTCTACCAGGAGTAAGCATAGTCGGGTTGAACGTGAAAGATCTACACCTGCGTCCCCCAGTGCCGTTGGAGGAGGCGGAATGTCCCCAAAGGAAACGAATTCTACTGTCCAATCAGCATCAAGCCCTGATGCCAATGCGTACAACTCGGAAGACGAGTATGAAGCCAGGCAATGCAGTCAGTTGTCGGAAGAAGAGTGGACCGACGTAAGTTTCAAAAGCTTGAAAAGTTTTTATTCAAATGATCATTACGAGTATTCTTAATTGTGAGTTTATTTTCATGTTACAGAGGGAGAGGCGTTTTGAGAAGAAAATGAGGAAGAAAGGGCTCATCATAAAGAAAATGGGAGAAGATGGAGCTTGCCTGTTCAGAGCAGTTGCTGATCAGGTTTATGGAGACCAAGAGATGCATTCGGTTGTTCGAAAACATTGCATGGATTACATTGTAAGGCAATTTTGCTTATCTTCTTTATTAATTTTTCAGTTTGTATTGTGTAAGATTTTAATCGTCCATTTCTTTAAAAAAATACAGGCTGCAAATTCGGATTATTTCTCTCAATACGTCACCGAGGATTTTGATCATTACGTGCGCCGAAAGCGTTTGGATTTCGTTCATGGCAATCATATTGAGATTCAAGCAATGAGTGAGATGTACAATCGTACAATTGAAGTCTTCTGCTACACCACAGGTGAGTATTGGACTGTGTTAGCAGGCCCGATAACATGAAGTAATCTTGTTTTGGATATTACAGTTCAGTCAGTTGTGTTTGTTTGTGGTTCTCAGATCCCATAAATAGCTTTCAAGCAGCGCATCAAACGGATAACGAACCTATTCGTCTGTCATACCACAGAGGAGTTCACTACAATAGCTTGGTTGACCCATACAAGGCAACTATTGGGGTAGGGCTTGGTCTCCCTGGACATATTCCCGGTATGGCTGATAAGAGCGTTCTTAAAGAGGGTGTCCGCCAGAGTGAAGATTATCAAATTGAGCAGGTTTGATCACAATTTTTGGCATACAAATAAAGCATTTAAATAAAGTCTATATGCTGATAAACCCATGATTTCAATACAGGCTATGCTGGAGGACAAATTGCGTGCAACTGATTGGGAAGCCACAAATGAAGCCATTGAAGAGCAGGTAGCCCGTGAAAGTTATTTACAGTGGCTGAAGGATAACGAACGCCGAAATAGACGATCCCCTGTCGCCTCCAGCTCGTCTGCCACTGCCACCTCGGCATCTTGTTCTGATATGCGTTCACCCAGGCCACGTTCTCACGGAAGTAACATGGGATCTCCTTTAGGATCACCTTTTCGTGGTGAAGCATCCTTTAAAAATTCTCCAGCAAGGTTGTCACCTCCTCCGTCTGTTCCAGGCACCAGCAAAAACGTCGCTAATTCTCAAGCAACAGCAACGAAAACATTGGAAATAGAGTTGGCCAAAGGATCCTCTGGAAGCCCGGAACATACTTTTGAACTCTTGGAGACCGCAACGTTTATGAATCAGATGCCACCAGAAATCTTTGGTATATTTCTTTAAAAAATCGATTATTTCTTTACAAACTAATTATCTTGTGTGTAAAATGCTTCGTTCTAACACGCAGGTCTGAATGAATGGGAGGATGCCGGTATTCTAGCCAAAGTTCTTGCAGCTTCTCAACAAGAATATCTTGATACTTTAAAACGTAGTCGAAGTGAATCAGGGAACTCGCCAGCACCTAACGAGGACAAGAAATGATCGCGTCATCCGTCTTCGTACAAGACTCTAAAATATTATATCAACACCAACCACAACAATCTCTAACATAGCTATAGCAAAATATTGTGTACTGTTAGTACTACTGTATCCATTTGTCGCATGCTTTCTACGGATATCTATTCTACAGGCTTTAATCACGTAATTTTTTAATTAGCTTATAGTACAATGTGCGCTCAAAATCTCTAAAGTAAAATATTCTATGGCGCTTTCCTTAAAATATTCTTTACACTAAATATTACGCTGAATCGTGTCGCTAGTGTATTTAATCGTTAAAAATCTACAATAGTCTACAGAATTGTGAATAATGGCATTGCTTTGTCTTTACCATGAGTTAAACACTTTCTCCGCTCTTTAATTGTTTGTATAGATGATTTGCAATATACATAAACTGAACTTAAACATTTGTTGTCTACGAAGCTGTCTATCTATAGGTTACATTTTCCATCAATTCGAACTACTGTCGAACCATCGTGCATCTTTACGTGTATGTTTTTTAAAACTAGAAGTACCATTTGTTTACTCAAGAATTTCTGCCTGACATAAACGAGGCAATACACGATTTCATCGGTTTTGGTAATCAGTTATTATTGCATTTTGTAAAGTAAGGATTGCCCATTGGAAGAATATTTTTACTTAAAAGCTCGACATCGACTCGGATCGTAAGACAAAAATGTAGGTTATTTCTAGATAGCCACAATAACTTAATATTATTATTATTATTATTCGTGTATAATAATAACTACAATACAAATAATTCTTGTGATAATAGAGGTGAGCCTCTAGTCTTTAACACTTCAACATACTGAAGTTAGGCTTACTCTAATTTTTTCTCAATTTTTTATGTTTCATATAATGTTTAAAAAGGTAACTTTGAACAAGAATGGAGTAAGGAGAATATACGCAGGGAATGGTTACGAGAGATGATTAGTACACGTAGTAATACTACGGAATAAATTATGATTACTTTATGTTTTCATCTAATATCAATGGACAGTATCAACCTCGTTTTCTTCAGGTTTCTTTAATCTGCAAGTATAAACCAGTTACTTATTACATAGTAGCCACGAATTCCAGAGTGGAAAGGGGAGTTAATTTTTTCAAGTTATTATCACTCCTGGTTAATGAGCCTTTTGTCTGTTTATTTATTTGCGTGTGAACTTGTTTAGTATTATATAAATAATATGTTTGTTTGTCTTTTCGTAATGTGGTATTTTGCAATCTATCCTTCTCTATGCCAACTATGCATATAATTATTATTGTTAATATAGTATCTATTCAAACATATTGGTGTATTATGGTCGATGCAATAATGAATGATTGAGGGAGAGGACTTTCAGAGATGTTACATATTATGCAAGATTTTCATGTTTTTGGAGCAAGTATCGGATTTATTAATTTAAAGTATAACTTACAACAATGCACTAACAACTATTCTTACTCTCTAGTAACTTTATTTGTACTTTGAAATTCACGAGCATTTCTCCAATGTATTTGTATGCAATTTCTGAACAAAACTAGCATTTTAGCAAATGCTACCAGTTAGACGAATTCCTTTATTCCCTATATATCGCAAGAGAGATTATTATAGTTATAATTATTATTGTTATTAGATTCGGATATATAATATTGTAATTTGTAGGTAACGGTATCACCAAAGGAAGAAGTATATTATTAAAGGTTTTGCATTTACTTTATGCGCTACAGAAAATGACGTTTGTAATTATGATTATTTACAAGGGTTTCCAAATTACATACAAGTAACAAGCAATACCTTGATCGTTATTAGGGTAAATGATTAATAAAAAGTAAAATTTAAAAAATATGTTGAAACTGTTGTCATTTTATCATTCGCTCATCATCCAAAGTATCAGTTTTATGCTCACTCATACATAATTTATGAACGAGGCATGGCACTAAACTTATTGTTTCCGGGATATTTTTTGAAGTAGTACTACCTATTCCAATGCTACTACAGTAAAAACCTTATTAAAACCATCAATTTAGTGTCAATTTATTTGATCATTTAATTCCGCAGATTGCTAGTCTGTAGATCAAGCGTCGTCTCATGTCTCCCCAAATAATACTCCAAGTAAAGTTATGGTGAATCTTTGCTTTACATCACCTTAAACTCATCTTCATTCTACCTCCTTCCTAACTTTTCATAAGTTGCTGTACGTGGATAGTTCAAGCAAAGTTAACTTTGCCTATTTAAAGTCACACGTGTAGAACCCCCAAGAAAATCATTCTTCCATGCCGACAGTCAAACCAAGCTTGCTTACAAGTTGCATGCAATATTTTTTTTCTTTCAAGATATGCTTTGTTCTGTAACATTGACAAAGAAGATCTCTTAATTAATTCTGAAACAAATGCACTCTTGTTAACACTAGGATAACAATTCCAAGAAGATAACTATCACAGTGGAAATGTGTAAAGTAGGCATGCATCATGTATTTTTTGATGAAGACATGTCGGTACGGGTAGTGCTATAAAATACAATTAATTCTACTAGATGAAGACATTTAAAATGTAAATATTGATCAAGAATCAAAATTCAAGAGAAGAGGTGAAGAATATCAATTCGATTTTGGGTGTTGGGAGTAGGAAAACAGTTCGTCGCCTGTATCATCTCAACTAAGGTGGTCATCATATACTGTGTTAACTATGTTGCGTGATATTTGAATTAAACCAGCGAAAGTTAGTGAAATTTAGACTACTGTAGACAGTAGACCGACTGACTTTGTTCACAGATCAAAGTGATTACTTGATTACTACGCTTGCTTGCATTTTCATGAATTAAGTATTCTTATCGGTCAAAATCAGAAATGTCCGTCTAGGATTGTGCATCAGACGGCGTATTTGTCGAAAAGGTGATTAGGGGTGAGGGGAAATCCCTGTTACCAAAAGTAGAACTAGAGTGCATATTTGATTTCATTGATTGATTATTAATTCCTGAAAGAAAATGGGAATGAATCATCGTATGGCCCCCATAATAAATCTAAACTGTTTTCTTTAATTGTAAATGCTTCCTTAATTCCTGAGATTAATATCTCGCTTTTGTAATTAAAAACAAGTGTATAAATAATATTAACTGTAAAAGTTGCAGATTTTACTAATCTAAAATATATGCTCCACATTAAATGTTAATTGTCCATCATGGACCAAATATTAGGCCTTGGTGAAGTTAAAATATAAGTGAAAAATCGGCCCCAAACTGACATCAAGACTTTTTATAGGTATTTTCATTAGAAGTCTGCCTAGTTATTAGAACATTTTTCCTTAAACCATGGATTCCTTTTTATATGAAACTGCCGATTTCACATTTGATTACTTTGATTAGAATAGTGTATGCTCATGCTCAAATATAGATCAAGTTTCATTAACTCGTCGAATCGTTATAGCTAATAATAAATCATTTTGTCCTGTTATAAGATCTCCGCCTGCTGCTACTGTTCATTAGTGGAGATGGAGATAGTGCTACCGTCAATATTTGCGTTCAAATTTTATGGTATCATTCAAGGAACTAAATTCATCTTTGTTTTTCGATTATTTTAAACCATTAGTTTGAACGGAACTCGATAAGTGTCCATATATACTTCAAAAACCACAGACACAGAATTATATCATTTATATCACAGACAACAACCAAAATCAACTCGTTGTAAAACTACCAACATATAATAAAAAGCTCTAACGCAAGAATATAAAACACTGAAATGGATTATTCTATGAGATTATTCCTAATCATACATAGATATTTTTTTTAGAAATTTTAGCAAGCTCTTCATCTTCATATATGCTATAAATGTGTAGCAAGTGCCTCAAGTATGAAGATGTTAAAACTATCGCCTGCATCGTCATCATTCCTAAAACACCCACGTTGATGCAAACATAATGCATTGTTAACAAATATTATTACAAATGCTAAAAAACAGGGAATATGCTTTTATCTGTATAGCAGTAGTATTTAAAGAAGAACTAGTACTATAAATGAAGACCACCGACGTTATCTTTCCATCATCATATAAACCTAGCTTTCAATGAAAGCATATAACGCAGGCAAGACCATTTTATATTGCTGCATATAGTAAAAGGTTCAAAAACTCTAAAAAGGCTCAAAATAGCACCGTCTTTGTAGCATGTATCATCTTCCTATTTATGATCTACATGTCTTTCATCGTACTTGAAAGTCGAAACACATCAGATCATGTAGCGTTCATTTTCAAAAAAATATGAAGGTCCGACATCCTCAACCTTTCACAGCAACGTTTGCAGTTAAAACTGTATCAAAGTAATAAAGCTCCAAAAAAGAGGAAGACAAAGTCAGTCAGAAGAAAAACCTTCTTACAAACCCTCTCCTCCGTTTCTTACCCAAGAAAGTTAATGACAAGTGTCAATACATAAATTTATTAAGGGGAAAGGACAGCAGAAAATTAACAAGTGATTTACGGTTTTCTGCCCTGATCATTTCTGGATATAAAATTATAATATTCATGGTTGAGAACCTAAGGAATTAAACTGTCCATGGAAATCCATAAAAATAAACTGTGTTACTGTTACTACGACTACAACAGGTAGTTAAATTTCGACCTTAAGCATACCACTGATTAGCGGTAATTGTTTTTTCGTGATAATATGATTTGTAGTGCATTGTGTTACGAAAAAAGTGAAGATGTGTAAAACTTCAGGGTATTGTTGTTTACACAACCCCGAAATACTTCATGTGAAAAAAATGCAATAAACGCAAAATACCTGAACAGAGTTTTGGTTTCGGTGGTTGTGTAAGGTTACGCACAAATTATGTCAAACCAAAATTCTTTATGATTATTGCCTTTGAAAAGGGTAATATTTAGTGGCAAAGAAATTAAACTTATTTGAGCGATTTATTTGCGGGATCAGTGTCAATAGAACTTGTGAAATTCTTGAGGCATATTATATATTCAGTACCATAGCATATAGCCTTTGACAGAAGATGCAATGAAATTTTAATGCAATTTAGAAATTCACTGAACTGGTAAGTTTGTGTTGGTTACACATATTTTCTATTTCTACTAAATAAGCGCATAATCTTATTACCTATTATATTATTATTATTCAAATTTTGAGTGTCGAGTAAAAACATGACTCATAACTTACTTTTGTAACTTATGAGAGCAGTCAGGAAAAGTTACAAAAACGGTCAATCAAAGCAACAGTGAGCAGGTAACAAGGACGAATTGAGTTTGGAAGGAGGAAGAATAAGTCATGAATAAATATTATGAGAAATCCTACATCATTGTGTAGAAAAGTAGCGAAAAGAGTCGACAATTCCTTTTACCATAAATGTTCGTATAGTCCTTCATAAAGCTACATGCACATACATTAAACTTTATTTAAGTTGTTAAAATAAGAAATCTGTAGACTTTGTATTCCTGAAATAAAAATCAAACATTAAAAAGCCGTTAAAATGCTTCCGTAAAAACGTCGGGACAGAATTTGTCATTTGATAATCCATCAAAATGTCTGGAACTAACTCTTCAAAGTTGACGTTTACTTAAACCGTATAAATAGTTTTCGCTACTCGGTAAAATAGGAATATTTTAGTTTATTCAGAACAAAAACTTCCAACCAAGCTCAACAACTTACCAGTGACTTATTTTCATGGTTTGATTCATGCGAGGTAAAAACCAATAGCAGCATCTTGATAATAATTATGCTTATTGTGTGATGTGATATGATCTGTATTCAGCCTTTACAATCATCTTTAATTTTTTGAGACGAAGATGAGCAGAATATTACGTTGCTACATGCTTCCTTCACGCATGACTATTTTTAGGCAATTTTTTCAAGAAGCATGTACCTTTGAGGGCATCTTCGTCGGTGCGCGGTGGTGGTTCATGCTTAAATTCCGCAGTCGTCATTTTCTTCAGTTTTTGAATGCTTTCACAAATTTGCGTTCTTACATGTTAAATTACAAATGATTTATAGAGTAAAATACATAATATAAATCGATTTCTTGGTTACTTTTAAAATTCTTTGAAAAAATTCCTTCATGTGAAAGCTTTAGGTTAGAACTATTATTTATTAGTAAACTATATCAGCAAATCAAGATCGATCACTTGAATTTTGGTATGTCAAAAGTATGCGGTTTCTGGCTTACTTTTGATCACAAAGCGCAAGAGCTTCTTTAGTTGAATCAGAAAATTTAATCGACTGATATTAATATCATTATGATTGTTGGGGATGGAGG
The DNA here is from genome assembly GCA_034700685.1 of Willowsia buskii. Lineage (NCBI taxonomy): Eukaryota > Metazoa > Arthropoda > Collembola > Entomobryomorpha > Entomobryidae > Willowsia > Willowsia buskii. Next base: position 8,342 of record JAQIXW010001002.1, read on the forward strand.
CTCGCACGTGTTTGAAAGCAACAAATGCAATTTGAACTATTATTACATATCTATATACATATGCGACATGTAAATACTTACACTCGACTTTTTATGCTTTTACTTTTTTCCTCAAAAATTACTGTACGTCACTTCATCTCAATTTTACAACTTTTAACAGGATTGCTTCTCATATTATTAATTACATATGTTACAATTAAACAGCGACTTCCCACTTCCCTGCTTTTCTCTACAATTAACTAGAATTATTAATTTGCTTTGATTCTTATCACTTAAATAAAAATTGCAAGTGTAAGTAATCATTAAACTTGTTTAGCTAGGTATGTAGGCTTGATGATGCTACCCCTGGTCTGCAGAGGAATGTAGGAAATGATTAATGATAATCTGTAACAAGTACCTTTTACAGATGGTTACAGTTACACGTGTTTTTTGTTGTATGTGTTTTTGCTGCAAAATGTGAGCACTCACATTATGAACTTTTTAACATGCATGACATACAAGCTAACAAGAAGTGAACGTTTGCTTAAAAATGGATTTTTAAAGAAAATAAAAATAGACATCGAAGTACGTTTTCAAGCACTAATAAATCCACCAAAGAATCTGAGAAAGTGATAATAAATAATAAGCAATAAAAATAATAATAATAATGATGATAGCATTATTTGGCAGTTTCTGAATGTACCAGAACAAACAATAAGTAGAGAAGAGTGAAAGAAAAAAATATTGGAAAGGCAAAGGACCTGCAATCCCGAATATAAATGAAGCATGAGAAAGCATGATGATCTTGATTCGATTTACTTTTTCCTGACTAATCGTAAGTCAGTTTTGAATCTGTCTGATAGATTTATGTATCAAACGGCAGATCTGAACTTGTTTAGATTATTTATTGAGTATAGTTTTATATGAGAATTTAAAAAATAAATTTTCATTTTTGGAGCCTGAAAATGCAGGGGAAGCTTTGGCTACTACAGAGCGGCCCTTCATTTCCTTCAGATGTAGTGTCTATCACGTCGTTAGAATCATGTAGGTAATTATGCAAGATCGAACCCTGCAATAAATCTGTGTGTACAATTAACGTGTGTAATGGCTTGAACAAGTCTATCAATAGCTATCTAATTTGACTTATAATTATTATCGGGAGTAAATAAATACAATAGTAGCGTTATTTTCTTTGCTGTTTTCTGATGAGCTTGAACTTTGAAGTAAAAGATGGGTAGTTCTAAGGTAAAAAGGTAATGGATTCGTAGGCCAGTTTAAACAGTGTACGTGCATTTATTTTGAAAAATTCAATTTTCCTCAATTATTATAACGTTCATGGATAAAAATCAATTGTACTAGTTTTCTTGAAGATCTCCACTCTATGCACGTACTCTTGAAGATAAGATCGGTGGGATAGAAGCGACGTGTAAACATACTTGAGAAGGCAATACAGTCGGTACAAAATATTAGACGTATTTATGTGGCATTACTAGCGTGGCATGAGCATTTACGCTTCAAAATTTTCAAGAATTCATCCTCTGCTACCATGACAATGACATTAGTTCAGATGCAGATTATTGAACTAAGCTCTGGTGACACGAGAGCGAATGAATGATAACATTTTGTTGATTCGATTAATGATATATTTAATGTGACCGTTTAAGTGCACGTAAGTTCATCATGCTGCAGTTGGTACAAGTCTTAAAATGGGACATGTTGAACAGACATGTCTTATTGTAACGCAAAATCGCAAAATAATATTCTTAATAAAAGAGTGAATTTTACTAGTTACATGCTACATATTTCGAGATAAAATTACAATGCAGTTCACCACTTTAGTGTTGACATTTTTCGAGATTTTTTTTTTGATTTCATAGTTCGATAACGATGAATGAATGAAAAGACATGTCATTCTCGACGAGATAACATCTTTTTCTCTTCCATTTTTTTCATCTTCATTTTAAAATATTGCATGTATGCCTTATCCTCAACTTGGGAGGCCTTAATGAAATTAATTGGTGGCAGTAGAAAAAGTCGTTAATGAGTTAATTTTGTGATATGATTTGAAGTTTGAACTAGATTCGTTATGGGTACCTTTTAATTCATTTAGGTTTGTCGAACCAGGTGGAATACGAGGCCTCATTATTATTTATAATATACAGCATAATATGCAGCTAGATCTCTATATGTGACAATGAGAAGTATCTATTACAAAATGTAGATACCATAGTCAGTAGTCAGTGCTCGGTAGATAGAAAGCTCAAATGTGTGGAACGTTTTCCCCGGCTTACCTGTTTTACCTTTACTGTATGAATTGAAACATATAATCGTAGATAAATAATAATATAAAGTTTGTATGATAAACCAACAGCATTGAATCAAACCTAATAAAAACAAAGTGAAATAAAAACAAGATATAAGTATGTTGTAAATTTTCTCCAAGAATTTATTCTTTTCCTTTATCATGATGATAATTAATCCTTATTGTGGTTTGTATTAAGCACTATTCCAAAAATAACTTTCCCTTGTTTTTTTACTTATATTTAAAGGAAAATATGTATGATTATGTTTAGGAGATTAACTGTAACAAATCAATGGCCCACGACCTATCACTTTATATCAGTGGCACGTGCCCTTGCTACAATAACCCTGTAGGGAAAAGAATTCAACATGCTGAATGGGATTTCAGTTTTCACAGGAGCTAAGAGCAAAATGCATTGTTATAAATACATAGGTATTCAGAACAAATTGCAGATCGATGATATGCTACTTTAAGTATTACAAAAAATTTATTCAATTACAATTTTAAAATTGCAGGTGAATGTATTTATCATCGTTGATAATCAAAACCATACATGATGGACATATAAAATATAGCGTCTTTCATAAACTATTGGCAGCGGGGTTTTCTCCACTAGTAAATAAATTTTAAAGAAAGAATACAAACACAAAACACAAGGCTGCAGAAAGCAGACTAAAGAAGTAGCTGAAACTTTACACAAGTGTGTTGGCGTTGAACGCTGTTCGGCGTGGCTTGCTTGCATAACTCGCAGTATTTAGGCTTCAGCTAATTTAAAAGAATTTTTGATCTTGATATGATTGTCTATATTTTTTATTTGCTACTTCTCCATTGAGCTATAATGTCAATGTTAATAGTACAGAAATCAAGTATGAGTAAAAACTTGTCATAGTCCTACTATCAATTATTCGTTACCTGCTTGTGAGCTTCTGAGATATGACTGGTGAAATAATACTTGATGATTTACATGCAATTAACAAGGATCGCTTCCGTTACCCCACATTTGAAAGCAAACGTCCCGTGTGAGAGATCGATATAAAAGACTCAATCAGTGATTATTTGCTCGTTAACATGTAACGATATGCCTTTCACTAGCATATCTATGGGGTAATATAATTACATGCATTGCTATTTGATCTGATAATTAACCTGGTCATACTACAGGAGTTAATGAACGAAACTTGGTGAAAAAACGACAATTAAAAATTAATTGACTAACTAACCTAATCATCGCAAATTCTACTTTGATGTACTGTTTATACCTGTTTTCCTCTGAATTCGAACAGTGCGAACGAGGAGTGAACAAAAAATGAAATGTTGAATTAAAAATATACCATGTGTACAGCAATCTCAAACTATGTAAAACTCTTCTTTTTTTATTGTTACCTATGTGATTGATGAAGATTTACTCTTATCGACTGATTAATCAACGTTGTATGGTTTTAAAATGAGTGTTAAGGATGTTCATGAGATAACATTTATTTCGTTTGATTTGATTTGCTTTTGGCACTCTATTCAATCTCCCAATTAGATCACAGCGCCTAGATGATCGGAAAGTACGTTATCCAATCACATGAAACCAGCTTCAATCAGTAATTAATTTATTACTAGTAGTGCAAGTAGCATAATAGAATGAAGTAATGGTACATATTATTATGAATACGTTCTATTTTCTGAAATATTTTACATAACTACAAACCTACTTGGTTTTATGATACTGTACTATAATCATAGACGTGAATGCAACGCACGTCTTAAATGCTGGATTTATTTCACTTTTAAAACTTCCATTTTAAATCATGTTTTTGATCCTTAATCACGCATCATCAAACAAATATGCAATAAATATTTAATTTATGCTCTAATCAGCTTGATTCCAAACCCTTATTTTTGCTTCATGAATACAGCTTCTCACGTAAACTTACCGAAATTAACCATTTTTTCAAGATTGTAATCATGATTGCACTTTAAAAATACATTTCTGCCCTGCCACAACTTGTTTCTAAAGAGACACCAAGGCAAATTGCAGTGTACATTCTCCACTCTCCTGTTTGCCTGCCAACAGCAACAAAGAATATAAGCACTAAATGCATAAGACACAATGAGACATTTTTAAAATACTTAATACTTGGTCAAGTCCGTCTAAGCAATTTGCTGTCAACATGATATATGAGCAAAAAAACCAGGGTATCATGAAAAGGATAATGCTGCTTTGACAAAAGAGTGAAAAATCGGTTTACGCGTTTTCAAGTGAGAAGTATTACTCACTGCGAGAGTGTTTCACGTTAAAACCGAATCTGATACTGATTAACAGTGAAACCAAGCCAGCCGGCATAAATGCTCGTAGCTATGTTCATTCATCGTGCTAATAACAAGACAAAAGAAATTACAGATAATGTTGTTGGTACTGCTAATCATCTTTTTTTTGCAAACAAAACTGTTCCCTTGTCCCCATATATATTAGAATTTTACTACTTGACAAAATAAATGTTTTTGAAAAATGGGAGACAAATATGCCTCTGCTTCTATGATACACTTTGCTAAAATGAAGAAGACGAGAATGGGAGGAATCACGCTAACTAAACACGCGGACATCATTAATTACTGAATATACATACTAGCTCTGTTGATATGGGCAGAATGTGGACATTGTTAATTGTTACAATGGACTTATCTGCATAATTTTTGACACGCATTTTTTGCCAGATAGGTAAATTTCTTAAGCCCATGTATTTTGTGAAGCACTTGCTACAGGTAAATGTATCAAATGTGGAGAGAAATATAGGTCGTCATTTGTGTGTAGCGTAGTAGCAGGTGCAGGAAGAGGAATCTTGCCTTTAAGGTTTTTTCACCAAAGGGCCTCTCATCTGCGTTTTTTAGGGATTATGAGAGTGCACACACGCGTCGACGGCGTCCTAATGCTGGTGGCGTTTACCCTAAAAAAATTATTCTGGTGCTCTGTGTGAGTTGTGTCATCTTGGTTTCCCCCAGTTATCTAGGAAGAAAGTGCGTACGTCAAGTGTCGTTTCATACAGTGTTACAGTTTGTGAATGAATTGATAAAAATAATGCATTCATATAATATCCAAAGATAAAGCATTGTGGAATTGTGGTCATGGATGAGCATGAGATACCATTGATTAAAAATAATATGCAAAGCAAGAAGACTTAACTGAGAGTAAAAATCTGCAAAGTATTAAGCACATCAAACGACCTACTGTTTTATTACCACTAAGCGTACTTAATATTTAATCATCTGATTCTGAGCAACACAACCCTTTATCCTGTGCACTTCATAAGGAGCCCCTTGGTCAAGGATTTCTTTATAGGTATAACTTGCAAATTAGCCAAACACGAAAAGATGGAATAGAACGTTCCCCTATCCCAGTGTATTTATATTACAACAAGGCATTATATTACACGAAGAAAGCATAATGAACTCTCTTGTTGATATAATTTGCCATGTAGTACGAATTACTTGTGGTAAGTTCAACAAACGTTCCTCAGCGAAAATCTTTAAATTGATGCGTAAGAATTCTAAATTTGTAGTAAGAACCAAAACTATGTATATACGTATTGCATATTATTTGGTGTAAAAGGTTCACTGATTGCTATTTTTATTATGATTATTATGTTACGAGAGCAATATTATTTAGCATTGCTGAGCGAACGAAAAAAAATTCATTTCGAAACTGAAACATATAGAGAAACAGCAGATTGTTCAGAGTGTGACGCAGAACCATGCTCATCCTCTTGTGAGGGAGTATACGTCTGCTCACTGACTACCACACCACCACCACTCTAATTCGAAACAATGAAGAAAATTACCTGATGATAAAGCTACCCATAAACTAAACTAAAAACCTTCCTCCTCTGTGTACACTATCACACATTATTTAGTAGTCTTTGCAATTTGCAACATTCTCGAAATGTATATATACCTACCTAATTCTACCTATGTATACACATTTTCAGCATTTTCTCTCTCAAAATAACTGCTTAAAAGAAAAACAATGATGGCGATATGTGTTGATACTTGAAAACGCTTCATATATTATTGCAGTGCATTGTAATGAAAGGCTGAAGAATTCGTATTAATATTTAAGTGTGATCTTCATCATGCAGAATGCATCATGAAACGTATTTAAAAACTGCATGTGCATACTACACATATATTACAGAAATATTAAAGTGATGTGCCTTATATATTCCTTCGTCGACAATGATAATCATCGTTAAGATGATGATGACGCCGAAAAAGATTACGATTTAGTTTACTGACGCAGTTGTTCTCTCTATGTATGTAGATCTATGTAAACGTTCTTTGTGTAGGTATCCCTGCTTTTGTTTAAAGAAGATGCTGAAAAAGAAGCAAAAAGTATGCGCAATATATAATACATTTTTAAAAATCCAAACTTTTTTTTCACAAAAAATATAATAATAATAACGATGCATGAAAAAGGTTCTTGAGAAAAGTGGGTGCTTAACTTTATAGGCAGCTTGCACACTGCAGCAGGTGATTTAGTTTAAGATTATCAGTCGTGGAAGGAACATTATTATTTCGGTCAAAAATGTTCTCCTACTTTTCATTATCATCTACCACCACACCGCATTCACATATTCGCATTCATTAATGGTGCAGTGTCTTACGTGAAATATTTTTGCATGCGGGGAGCTCTCTCAGAGTGTTTCGTTGAATGCGATGAGTAGCAGTAGTGTACTTGGCTGTTTCATTCATTTTTCATCAGAATGTGCAAAAAAATACTATAACCCTTTAAGGCTACTTTTTATTAAAAGTTTGATATTGTTTAAAGGATTCATCTCTTTGAGCATAGAAGAAACAAGAGTATTTTGCTCGTTTTCATGATCAACTTTGTTTCTACGTGTGAGCTGAGCGTGCACATTCCTATTGACGAACTTTTTTAGTGATTAGTCATTCGGCACATGAGTGCATGATTTCACATTAGTTGTTTTTGAAAGAACATCTAGCAGAAAGAGTTGAAAAATGTGGACTCTTTAAAAAGGTCTCGACTCTCGGCATGGATATTATCTATTTCATTAAGTTTTGATGGAGAGAAATCAAAGATTAATCATTATTATTAATTGGTTACGTTTCTTGTGATAAGCAGATTTAGTTATCTGAGTTGCTCGTCAGATTATGTGTTGTGCATGTGTATTTACAGGAGTCAGAATTGTGGCTTTGAATTTTTGAGAACTGCTTTGATGTGTTTAGAAATAATGTAACTGATACACCATGTTGACTCCGGGTCAACGGCTGAGTATTTTTTCATGTTGCAATTATAGCTATACTATTATAACCATCAATTTGCATTGTGCGATATCGATTCCCTGTCAGTGCTACGAGGATGGCCTCTAGAACCTTAATATTGTCCGGAGAAATCATAAAAACATGTAAGCAGAAGAAAACGTCTATTCTTGTTTTCTTTTTTCTGACCGATTGCAGATTAATTCTGGGCAAGGGGTAATACCATAACTGACGTAATTGTTACCATGAGTGAAATCGACAGACATAAAGGTTGAAACATTGCAAGAAAACGCAGGGTTGTCACAAACTCTTAAAATTATGTCAGTGACATTGCGTCTCCTGGAAACGACAAGCACTACATCTCCTTCAGCCCCATTCAACCGTCCTCGTTGTCATCATCGTCCCCATCAATTTCACTTGAATTACTGGATCAAATAGTTAAAACTGGACTCCGAATTACAGGAAAGTTATACGAAAAGATAGATGGTCAATATGAAAAGGATGGGCGGTCAAGGTTTCATCAACGGCAGGCGGATAGCTTCATCCTCATCATCAACCGTTACAATTGGTCTTCTCTTGTTTCTATTTTTTGTAGCGAACATAACATTTTCAAATTGTTTCAAGACGATGACCGCAGTGCATAAACTGAAGGAGAAGGAGTTGCTCCGACCTGTATCATATATTAATAATGTTCCATCACTATGGAAACCAAATAATCATTCCACCAAATCACTTCCCAGTACGGTGGTCAGTAAATCATTTATACCTTCATCGGGAGCTTGTCAAACTTCATCTTCCAAGCTATCCGCCGACTGCCTCAAGCCTAAGAAGAAGATGAAACATAATCCCCAGAGGAAAGTGAACAAGTTTAGTGGTAGTAGTAGTAATAGTAGCAATAATAAAAATGTAATTCGCGAGAAAAATATAGCAAAACTTTACAATGTGCATAATCGCAGGACAGCAATAGTAAATAGTGTTAAAAATAGTAATAAAGTTAGTAATTTTAATGTAAACATGTCTTATCCTCAAGTGCCTAAGTCGTTCAGCAACTTGAGCAAGCTGACCTCAGAGAACATTTTAGAAATTAATAAATTTGTCCGCAAGAAGCGCCATTACTGCAAAGTGCATAGTTTTGCAGGCTTCACTTGTCAAAAGCTAAAGTTGTCACTGTGGCTGGCCAAGCAAATGGAGAGAAATGTGACAAAGTTGAGCTCGTGGATGGAGATAGTTAGGAATAGTGACAATGTAACTGCAACAGAGAGGTCGTCGTCCTCTAAGGATTTGCGGGATATCAAGCCGGAAAATTGGCCAGAAAAAATAGCATACAGATTGATAAAAGCGTGGGGAGATCCGGAGGACCTTTTCGTTTTTTATAAATATAAAGACTTCGTTAACTCCAGGGAGCTGAAAATATCCCTCCCGTACAAAGTTGAGCTTAAAGTTGCTCCTAAAAGCTCATCTGAGCTTGAGGCAGAATCAAAAGCGAGAACAGCATTGTCGCCATCGTTAGCACAGGAAAGTGCAAGGTGGTTTTGGGATCCGGGATTTAATTTGAAACTCAAGTTGCCCTTCTTCCGGGATGAACTCAGTAAGTAAAACGTTTTTAATTATAGTGATTATGCTTTACCTTAAACAATGTGTAATTGTAGTGCTTACACTTCAGTATGAAATGGGGAAATTTCCTTTCAAAATGTTTTATAATTTCTACATAACTTTCCATTTCGTTTTCACATTTTTGTCACCATAATTCCCATTAGCCACCATTATCTCACCGTAATTCTGCTGTAAAACTACCGTACTACCGTGTAAGCCAGTATGTACATATTGCTATTAAAACTTATTTTAAAATTATTTCCCATGATTCCCTTACCATTCACTATTTTTATGATTGTTTTCGTTTCATATTACTTGGCATGTTATTATCTTAAACACGGTTTTTTATTTCTTTTGAAAGAAGCTATGAAAAAGTGATTCCGCAAAGACAAAAAAGAAGTTTGTTGCTGCAATTAAAGCTTGCAAATCATGTCTACCTAAATCAACTATTAAATACCCAACCCAACGTGCAAAATGCATTGTCAATTCCCGAAAAATGTTAGTGTGTTTTGTGTCGTCATCCAAGGCCGGTTGTCCCCTATGGCATATAAGAACAAGTACCCCTTTACACACTCAATACGAATCATGTCAAATGCAGAAAAATTGTTCAAAGGCAGCTTTAGCCGTTAGCCTATATGCACACTTTAGAATTTCCACTTTTGCATTATGAATGCAGTTTTTTGAACCCTCAAGGTATATTGGGCTTCTTCTTCCAATGGTTTACTATAAAACTCGTTCATAACTTGTATTTACGTTGTTTTAAAAATGATGTTTTGTAAGCAATAAAGTGGTATTTGCGGCTTTATTGTTTAAACAATATTTAGTTTTATTGTGTACTAAACGAAAACGAAAATGTTTTGTGGAGAAAAACTTAATGTATCGTGACAAATTAATGGACTGCACTTGTTAGAAATTTAGAGAAATGTTGGCTCCTATATATGAAATTAAGAAAGGCGATCAAGCACAACGAAAAGAAAATGAAGGTTATGGAACATTTTAAAAGGATTAATGAACTTTACTTGCTTATAAAAAAGTGTCTGCTGACATGGCATCCAAAAAAATACGGGATTAGGGCTAAGGCATAATTTTGCACACAAATAACACATTTTAGTAGATTTGATTTAAATAATCTAATTTTTTAGTAATCCATTTTTCTTCCGAGAAAGGGTAGCACAGTTTTGCAAATGTAGAAAGATTTTACACAATAAATTTAAATGGTGAAGATTAAATTATTTGCATTTACATAGTCATATGCTCAAGGTAGTCGCTCTAGTATGGTATAATGCTTCTTAACCCATTTCACGTCCTCACCTCAGCATATGCCGAAATATGGGAGCATGCATGTGCGTAACGAAAGCAAAGTGTTTGCCAAACGCTGAATATTTCGGAACCACATGAAACTACAGATTTAAAGTAAAACATTTGCCACAAAGAAAATGTATCATACCTACCCAGCTACCCACACGATACGATGATTATGATGACAATATTTTGGTTGCTATGTCCTTTGCAAATTGCAAGTGCACTACAAACGACTTTATCAAACTGTAACACTAAATTTGTAAGCGGATTCGTCGTGATTTACCCTTCAATTATTTGGGAATGGTACCTGTGTAGCATAACTATTAAACTACCTGATGTCACATTTTTCTTCTCTCTGCAATTTACCTTTCTTTGAGTGAGTTTCGGCTTCATTTTGCATTGTCGCCCTCCATGTACCCACCCTGAAAAATCCATCATTTAGAATAGAGATAAATCATCATAATCTACATGTTTTTCTATGACAAAATGCCAGACTTTTTAAGTGTCTGACAAAATACCAGTGGTCTTTTTGTATGAATTATGGTACTGTCAGTTGTCAGTGATGATGGCTGATTGACTGAAGACTGCACTATAGCTGGACGTGTGTACCTGTGTTTTGATGTGTGTCAAGATGCAAACGTTAATAGAGAAAATAAGTACCTTTTTCACATGACAAATGAGATGGGAGGTCTTTATAGAAATTATGGCATTTCCTTTGATATCATTTATCAATTCTTGAGGAACTGCACTTAAAAGTAGTATATGTCGAGTTTTTTTATCGAGAAAGTACAGCAAAGTTGCTTGAGTAACCATATTTTGAGTTTGACAGCCATTGATTAATTTTTAGTTAGAAAATGTAAGTTTACTTATGATTCAAAAATGACATTTGCAGATTCTTGTTTTTGCTATGAATTGAATTTTGAACTTGGGCTGAATTACTGTGCACTCTGAACCTCATGCAGCTCCAACTCCTCATGTCACCTTTTTTGCAACTTGTGGAATCACGTTTCCTTTCGATACATGATTTGCTTTCTAACGACTTTATAAAAAAGTGTAACATGAAAATGCGTGGATATCAACAGCTACTAATTTTAGGATGTTAGCATTTTTGTGCGAAGCCTCATTAATCATCATTAGAATTATTAAATCATCATTAGGGTCGCCTCCCTTCCTTCATGTATTTTAATGTATCAACGGCTGCTTTCGATTTCCACCTTGTTTTACTCTCTTTTTCCGCCCTAGCTCAGATTAGTCCTATAGGAAGGGTTTTTTTGCAATGTGTTACCACAAATAAGTAAAAGGTTTTCAAAAGTTATAACGACACTTTGAGGTGAAGGATAATACCTTGTCTGTAGAATATCTCTGATTGCATGGACACGGAAAGGGATATGCTTGTATTCAGTGCCATTTTGAAAGCAAAAACGAGATGATCTATTAATTCTTATAAGTGTGTGTAGAAGTGCGTAAATATAAGATGTTGTCAACTTCAGACAATATATGTATATACCCAAGATATATACTTAATACTTAGTAACAGTACAATATGCGTAGCGTGTGTGTGTGCAATATGACGGTATGATGATGAGTAAAATGGATGTAACAAAAGGGAAGTGAATCAGAATGTAAAGAAATGAAACTGGTTTCATCAACTTGATCATCTTTTTACACGCTCAAAATAATAAAGTAATTTTAGCATATATACACATACCTACATCATATATTTTTTTAGGTATAACAATACTAACGATAATCCCAAGAGATTACTCTGGTCATTTTCGTATAGATTGCTGCTATGGCTAATGCTATAGACCATTCCCTAGACATTTGTCATTGCTTAGACGACCTTTCACAGGAAAAACTCAAGCTCATAATCGCTATTCATCTTATGCAAAAATGGAAACTGTAGTTTCCGTCTATTTATTCAAATTTTAGCAGCTTAATGAGTTTAATATGATAATGAGCAGTGAAAGAAAAACTCAACTATGGCACTAAGCAGGTGTAACAAAGTTCTCACTTTTTATTCGTAAGTCCTCCTGTCAATATAAAATATGCATGCAAATCCCTATAACACCTGCTATAAGTAATATAGTTTGAAATTCCTATGAAGACATTATAATGTACATCCGCAACAATGATTATCATTACAGACGAGCTCGTCATACTATAGTATATCATTACACTAATGCCATCGTCATTGTCAAATTTGCTTGCTCCAAGAAAGCCGCTCTACTAGACTAACTCTGATAATCTCTGCAAAATTTTTGTCTTTTTGCTTTCCCTTTAATCTGTCTTCAGCCTCAATCATTATAACTCCTTCTCATTTTTAAGGTCGTCCTTTAAGCCGTTAGTAAGTCTCATTTTTAGGATGGGTTATCAAGATCAAATTTCGTATTTCGTCTCAAAGGTTTTCTCAGACGAAGTAAAATAATAATTTAATTTATCGTCATGAGATTTCACGATTCCTCCCACACTCATTGCTAATGCTCATCATTGCACTTGCGTACATCTACTTCCTGTAAAAACGCAACAATTAATCTCAGTTTAATCGTACATTTTGAGACTAAAGTCCACGGAAATATGGGCTTTTTCATACATAAATTTTCCCAAATAATATACAAATACTTCGATAAAATAAACCACTATCCTCACACTACATGGACTCTCAATAGGAGTTTTTGTTATGAAATATTATATTAGTGGTTGCATTATTATAGGTACCTACCTATTTCAAATGAAATTTGTGTGGGTGGAGGTGAGTGTATTAGTAGTAGAAATACTAGTAGTCGGGAGTTGTGAGGAGTGCGCAGGTTATGCTCTACTAACTAGTTCCCGTCCCTTGCACATAACTTTTAGCACTGCACTCCGATACCACTTTTATATTTCTGCATATAGCTCTCAACAAGATCATCCTTTTTCGTCAGTTTCATCTTCTTTCTGTTAACTTGATGATATGATGAGTATAGGGCAGTAGGAAAGGAAGAAGAGAACAAAAATGATTCAGTCTGCAAACCTTTGCAATGCAATGCAAATCATCGCATTTTATGCATAATCTGCATATAATATCTGTTATGGTGGACTTATGGTAAGCCAAAAGGTTAATAGTAGCAGTATTATTTATTCTTCGCCAACAAGTAAAAAGCATTTAACTTAACATATTTTACTTTCACACATGCACGCATAACAACACTTTGCTTACAGTAAATCAGTACTGGCAAAATGAATGAAAAATAAAAGCACAGCTATACTCTATATTTCCATTCACATATAACAATAATAAAAACACTAATGTTACCAGAATCAAACCATTTCGAATATTTATGCATTTGTTTTGATTTTATTTCGTAGATAGTTAGAAATGCCGCATTTATCTACTCAATATGGATGATGATACAATATATTAAGTATTTTTCCCAAATTTTTATTGCATCTTGCATGCATCATTATTACTGCGATATTATAGTTTTGCTTATTTTTAATATATACATTATTACAGTGAGTATTTGGTGATTCATCATCAGAAATATGAAATTCTTGTGGTAAGAATGCAATATAGTAATTTGTTTTTACATGTTTTAAAAGTACTGTCTTAAGCTCAATGTTCTGAAAATATGCATTCT
>JAQIXW010001003.1:0-22390 GCA_034700685.1 Willowsia buskii
ATTTTTGCACTTGATTGTTGTCATCAAATCTCCGCCAAAAGATAATGATAATGGCTGGAGGTAAAAATGTATCGCTTCCTGCTTCTGACACTATTGTTGGCTATAAATGTGATTATTACTTGCACACTACTAAAATCACTCATCATCCCATTCATACTTTAAATGTTAATGAAGATGATCTTGATCTTGTGATGATGATATTATGATTGTTTTGGCTTAGGCGTCTCACAAAACTGATGAATCGCATTTGAGTGTTCAGGGACATAAAAATTAGTCATGATTTAGGTTTCATTTGAATTAGTTGTGGAACTGGTTAGAAAAAGGTTTATTTGCATACAGAAAAAAGGCATAAAATTGGTAACTTTGATTGTAACTTTAATGATTGCACCTTATCATCCAGCCGTAGGTGAAAAAGATTGTCCTCATATGTTTCTGATATAGTTTCTTGGAAAAAATTGAGACGCTATTTACTACTTCTACTACTGCTAAGGGTTTTACCAACCTTATGACGATGACGTACTTTGGAAAGTTTGCATTATGAAGGGCAAGGAATAAGGAACAATTTTTCCGCTTATATGCATCTGAATCCTTTGTCTCTGTAAAGTGCTGCTATTATTTAACCAATACTACATAATCAACATAACTTACTCCCGAACCCGGATGTCCATGATTGCGTGTGCAACGCCTTGGGTAAACACAATGAAAGTTCATGAAAATCTGCGTTCTGGGTTGAGACGAATATAATATATTGAGACTGCGGCAATGACGGCATGGATATTGAGGCAAAAGAAAATTTCCAAAGATGCAAGGGACAAGGCCAATAAGGGCATATACATGTTGAATATCTAGCTTTTGCAAGTGAAGATTGAGTCTGTTCATTTTCGTATCAGTATCAATGAGCAAAACACAGTAGGGCTACTTAACAGTGTACGTTGAACTGATTGAACTAATTTGTATGTGCTGGTCTATGCGCATTGACATATTTCAAATGATTCAAATGACATAAAAGCTACAATTTTTTCTCCATTATTTATTTTCGCATAAAAATCACAAAAACATTGTTACAAAGTAGCCACAATGAATTACAAAACATTGATTGATGCATCATTACAAAAAAGTCATTGTGATGTTTATTTCCAGCATCACGTACATACGAATAAGAGTTCATAAACTATCATTTTAAGTTGTCGATTACAATGCTGCAACTCTTCTTTCATCATCGACAAACTGATGTTCACACTTTATTTTTTAACATTACACGGATACGTAAAATGATTTTGTTGTTCCTGTGAAAAAAAGTAAGCAAAAACAATAGCAATTGTAGTAGTACAAAAAATATCTCAAACCATCATTTTCAATTAATTCTTTTTGTAAGATTAATCAAAAGTTAAAAAAGAATAACGTTCACAGTGCAACTTTAAAAAAATGTCACTTTACATTTAGGCTAAAACAAATCTAATCGGATTACAATAGTAGTTTAAAAGAGGAAGTATTATTATGTTTACATGCGAAAGACATGGCAGATAATTGAGGAGAAGCTCACATAATAAATGCTTGAAAGTGTACTGTAATAATTGCTTTAAAAGATAGAAAGTTCAAAAAGCCATATTGAAGCAAGAAAAAAGAATTTCAGAAACATTTTAGCAACAGAAAAGAAAAAGAAATCTTGTATAATGAAAGAGAAAGTGGAAGAACCGAAATTTACCAAAGGAGAAAGTTAAGAAGATACAAAAATTTAAAATGTACTGACTCAATCTCCCCTGATGTCTCCTAAATTTTTTTCATGATTTTTCTCGTTATCGTTTTAATTAATTAGAAAAAAGTCTCTAACTCTAAAGAGCGTAGCGTAGTTTTGAAAAATTATTTTATCATCTCCCACGGACTAGCGGATGATAACTCTACTTTCTGCTGTATCCGAATTTGGGGTTGTTCCTGACACCGAATGGAACGGAAGGAGCTCCATAGAGTCCGGGTGGTGGTGGAGGTGGGGCACGAGTGGTTGGTGGGGGTGGTGGGGGACGGGTTTGTGGACGTGGTGGTGGTGGAGGTGGACGGGTTTGTTGGCGTGGTGGTGGAGGAGGTGGACGAGTGACTGGACGTGGTGGTGGACGAGCAGGGGTCAATCCTTGGGAGTCAATGTCGGTGTCGCTCTCATAGGGATTTCTGGTGGTTCCAGCTGGACGTGGTGGTGGAGCTGGGCGGCGAGTGGTTGGTGCTGGCTCAGGGTACTGGGCTTCTCCTTCATATGTGATCTCTGCGTTGTACCCATTCTTCCAATCAGCAGTGTACTTGACAATCTGAAGACGTCCATCGGGCAACAAGGTCCTGTATTCACCCTTCACGACATCACCGTCACTTTCAGCATTGTGCGAAAAGTCATTACCAACGTCATCTTTCACGGCGTATGTGAAGTCGAAAGGCATACCAGGCTCATGTTCACCCTAAAAAATAACACATTTAAAAAATCAATTAAACACATAAGTACGATTTTTTTCTGCATTTAAAAGATATACTTAATTATTTCACTTGGACAAACTTGACTTGTCACAATTAATCTTTTTGATGATGACAGCCTTCACTCATCCTCCTATCCTCCTCATTGTCCCTTTACAAATATTATGCATATATCTAAGTCTACCTCCAAGCCATTTTCTTAACGATTCATTTAACTGCCACTGTCGCGAATCACATTACATTACATAGAGATATAGCATTCAATTTATCAAATCAATTAGGTTTTTCAAGAGTCGTGAGTCGTGACTATCCTCCTCTTCGTTTCCGCCCTTTTACCAGTGGACTACCACCAAACCAGCGGCCAGTAAGTAAGTCAGTTGTACCTAACGGCGGCCATTTTTCTGTTCTCTTGTCCTCAAAAAATACAACTGCATACACAAACAATTTCGAGATTATCGAATTGAATGAACGATGATGATGAAGACTATCCATCCTGTCCTCAAAAATGTCCCACAATATCCAAAGTCATATATTTCACATCAATTAATTCCAATTGTTACCGCATCCCTTTTTATTGATGATGATCATGAAAAGCGATGCAATGGCGGTACTTGTATTTGTTATTACGCAGATTTTTGTACCACATTTGCATACGTTAATACGTGTGCCCTAGCTCCTTCTCCCACATCTGCTCCTCTCCCCTTCTTACTTACTTTTTCAAAATTAATGAGTCATCAATGAAATTGATAGATACAATTACTTTTTGCAAGGTTGTCTCCTAATTCTATTATTATTTATTTGTCTGTTCTGTGAACATTTTCGTCTTTCCATTCAATAATTCTTTTTTGCTACTTTTACATGTTTTTTTTCGAATCTTTTGAGTACCCTTTTCTCACAAAAAATCGTGTGACTAGAATGAAAATACGAAGAATTTGGAAATTCTAGTCAATCCTATGTGTAATGTAATAATCGTTGAGACATTGTATTTTAACAGTTTGCGAGTAAGTAAAACCAGATATGCACTGCACGACGGCTACAATGTTGAAAAAGTGAAGATGATGTGCGGTTCTGGCGATTCAATGATGCTATCAAAAGCTTGTATAGAGATGATCATCATCGCCACCACATCTTCATGATTATTCCCATTGAGTTAAGTAATTGCTGTTAGTATTGAAATCATAATGGCCGATTTGACTGATTTTCACAATTGTACAAATAAATCCATCATGAATACACAAAGGGTTGGCGATGAATGAATCGATGATGACATTTTTGTAAAAAAAGAGCTTTTATATGAAAAGATACCACATTGATTAGTTAAATATTTATAATATCTTGTTACAAGAGGAAAATCATTGTCCCTCGTTGTTCGACAAGGTGGAGAAATGCCGATGAGTTGTGATTCGCACCCACCGCCACATGTGCCTCTGCATTCATTGACCCAATGCCCTTTGTCTCTTCTCTTATTATGTCATCATCAGTCATCACCTCACGTATTTAAATTTATAATATCCGCCTCTTCGCAGCCACTACCATCTTCACCTCCTCCATATTTTTCTTCTACCTCCAACAAACGGCACAACAATGACAAAGAAATACTCCTCTATTATCATATTTCTCCTTGCCCAAAGATACTAATTATTGTTCAGGCAGACATACCTATAGACGCACAGAGACATTCTTTGTAACTTGTGATTCCTGGTCTCGTCTGCCCAATTTCAATAATGAGTCCATTTCACATGAAAAATGCATATCTGTTCATGAAAAGCTCGTGCTGTTTGCTGTTGACGTAGCTATCTGAATGAACAATATTATGTGACCTTACATAACTGCACAACAGCAAATAAGTGATGAATAGTCTATTCATTTCGAGTTGTCTCCAGTTAAAAAGCCGTTCAATATGCCAATTCTCATTACGCAAGAATACAAGCAATCATTAACAAGACTACAACAGTAGTTTGTTCCAAACGTAAAACTGCATTTAATGGCATAATATAACCTTTACTGCACAGTTCTCAGAAATAAACTATTGTTTGCTGAAGAATGTTTTGTTTGCCTTTTTTAGTATAAAAAGGAGAAAAACCAGTAGTTTGGTACAGAAGCACGTGTGGTTGTGTATGGCATTGCTACAGTGCGTGTGTGCAATATTAATATTGTTTCTTTATTTGCAACTTACGACGAAGATGCATGTTGATGGACAGGCCGAAAATATTGAAATAACAAAGGTTAAATATTTAGATTTTTTGTCTGTTATACATCGTTTTCGTTTTGCTTGCATGCAGAGTAGCTAATAAAAATGTCTCATCAACACAGCAAAGGTGCTAAATTATGGTTAGCCGTTGCTATTTTAAAAAGATTCCGCCACCATTTTAATTCTTATTACCTTCATTACTTCTACTGCTACTTCAACAACAATAACATTCAATTTTTCAAGTATTCAAACAAAACATACAGATTTTGAAAATAAAAGGAATCCCATGCATTAAAAAGCCGTTAGAAGTAGGGATAGAGAGAGAACTAGAAATTGACATATGCATTTTTACATGTTGCCTCATCCATCTATAATGCCTTAACATATGTAATCTTTTTTTGCATAAATTGCTAATAACTCTGAATACTCTTAAGCATCACCATAAATTTAATAGTGTAAGCATTACTAACTTACTAAAAAAAGATAATTACACATACATGAAATTCTACTACTTTTCAAAACGACACACCAACAATGATCATCTAAGCAAGACTTTTGGCCATGTGTGTGTGTACGCGTGTGTGTATGCAACAATGGGTATAAACTTTAATGCTTTTCGGGTAATTATCATTATGTTTCTATTTATCAACAGAAGAAGAAAGAGAAGTGACGAAGATGCTCTCCAAATGAATATCTTCTACCAGCTTTTTATTCTTTATCATCAGCCTTATCATCGTCATATATGATGCATTTAATCATCATCGTCTAACGCTATAATATATTTTTCTAAAGCTGTGAAGCTGTTGATTATGACATAACCAGAAAAAGAATATGAAATTATTACTCCTGCTGCCTGTCTCTGCCACAATGCGTTTTCAGCTGTCAAGAGGATTATTTCAAATGAATGGGCAGAATAAATAAGAAAAAATATATTAAAATAATAATAAAAATGTATTTCTTAAGACACGAGCCAACTATATGAAATGAATGAGACGACGACACTGCCTGCCATTATCATCGCCATCTTTCTTTTAGGGCCGGACAAGGTAGGTCCCTGGTGTATTCAAAGAATTATGATGATGAAGCTGACGGTATGCAGCAATGCAAGAGTGAAATGATGATGAGATAACTAACATGACATTATAATAATCATTGTGACACATGTCTAACGTCTTGTTTGTAGCACTTTAGCGCATCAATGATCTGTGTTGAACCAGCGACTGACTGACTGTCTATATAGCACCTATGGCGTTCATTAGCCTACTGTCTTTATATAATAATTATATTTTGTTTCTTCTTCCTCACACGAAATGTGAGGATCGTGAAGTTCCCCAAAAACTTCATTAGTTTCATCGGTAATCAGTAATGGCAGCGTAACGACATTATGTTATGCGGCTTTGTCTTTTATGGTGATGCAACATGCAACAGCCACCGTGTCACCCTGTCTTGCCTAGTAGTATAGCGTTGTCTCATTCCTTGAAAGTGTTACTGTGAATGTGCGCATCTTTGATTTTGTAAACACATCTATTTTCCATTATTAAAAATATATATCAGAATAATGACAAAGATACAATTTCACTTGCACAAGTACAAAAAGAGTAGCTACCAGAAGAATAGAAGATGAGGGAATATGATAATTACTTTTTTGTTCTGTCCAAATTAAAACACCTACCCTGTTTCGCACCTCCCTGTCAAAATATTATACCTTCTTCTTGTTCGCCAGTTTTTTTATGAACAGTGAATCTCTCTTTTTTAAATCGTAGTGAGAGTATTGTTTACGCTTTGCATCTCTGTTTCAATTACCTTCGTTAATTGCTGCATTGAGCTAAGTGACGGTGTTCGATATCATATCAACTCAATTGAAACTACTTTTCCTTTTTCCCCAAGAAAATAATACTTCATCCTTCAAACCCCGAGGTTTTCTTGTCGTTTCTAAGATTTGTGAATTATCATACAGCGAGAAAAGATTAATGTTGCGTGTGGATTACAAAATGCGTGCATAAATTAATTGATGAAAGTGGCTATTATGTTATGACAAAAAAGCACTTCAGTTTACTAGCAGATCTCTTAAAATTTCTGTAATAACTCATTTCTCCCGTTTTGTGAGCCTTTTAAGCCCGGCCTTGCTGTATTTTCGTACTATGCATTAATGCTTCGAAGCGAAGCCAGCATATTAAAATGAAACGTATAATATGCTGTTTTTTATTGTTAGTAATTTACTTGATTTTTTTTACAAGAAAAGAAAACCCGGCACTCATGTAACCATAATGGTTTTGTTGTATGAAGGGTTGAGTGCTGTTCTACACAACGCCAAATAAGAGTGCCATAAAAAAGAAACATTTTTAAAAAATCTGAAGGAACACGAAAAATACCTGTATATCATCTCAACAATTGAGTGTTATGGACGCGTGCTCACATGTAAACAATGCTAAAAATGATGGACGGACACCTACACGACATATGAAAGGGTACTTTACTTCACCGCCGGTGGTTGGTGGTTGCCGGTTGCAGTTTCAGTGGTAGTTGTGAGCTCTGTTCTTTTTATCCTTTTGAGACACTAATTACATATGTCAAGTTGTATTATTATCAAGAAACGAGAAGGGAATGGATTGTTAGAAAAAATCAGCAATTCACAGTGAAAGATTTGGATAACAAATTTCTAAACACTCACAACATGAAGAGAACTGCATAATGCCAGACATTAAACAAAATATAAAAACTCCAGCATCTACGATATACATCTCGTTTTCATAAAGACATTTTGTAAATATGTTAAATTCTTTAGCGCTTCTTGCTTATATATGTAAGTGTTTTTATCATAGTAAAGTGTTTGAACAATACGTGCATAATACTTTATTCTCGATTTATCAAAACGTGTGCCCATTGCTCACCGTGTCATCTCCCAATTAGAAATTCCACTGAATATTTCGATAAGCAAGAAGATTTCAAAATGCTTTCAACGGAAATAATACGTTGGTAAGTAGGCGTGTGTAAAAATCCTTACCTTATTGTGTAGGTTTTATTTGGACTTTAGTTTCATAATATCCTCGCATTAAGATTACATATATTCTCTTTTGTTAAATGATAGGATCGACATGAAGAAATTAAATCGCATTATCTGGCATTTAAATACTATTCTCAAGAAAGAAACCAAATGATGCAAAAATAATTGCATACTACTGAATGTGCAACTATAAAAGTTTTAACTACTAACTTGACCCTCTTCTTTCTCTTTTCTTCCTTTTTAGATATGCGGAACGAAATTTTAGTTTTTCTTTGATGGCAGCTTCATAAAAATCATGCTGATCAAATCAAATCATTTTTCATCTTTTTCTAATCGATTTGTCTCGTCAAGATACAAAAGGCCGTAAGTCGTTAGTCGCATTATCCTGTCTATCTGCATACATACCAAAGTCTGCTTAATTCTTTCACATGATAAAACCTTAAAACATTAGAGGCATCCTTAAAATACAGAATAATTTGCGCGTTTTCACTAACAGCAGGTGAAGCCATTCACCGTATAAGAGCATGCTTCAAAACGAAATTGAACTCGTGATAATGTCCCAATTTTGATCATACCTACAAAATATTTAGCACATATTACTCTGTGGCCTTTTGTTGATTGCAATTAATAACGAAACAGTTAAAAATCTTTTCATCAATCAATTCACAAACGAACCGCTGCTGTTGCCGCCGGTCATCAACAAATTTTTATTCTCCTTTTAAGAATAAAATCAACTCATCAAAACAATTCCAATTTCCAATAAACAAACTCAATTTTAAATGCTAATATAAATAAGTAACCATTCCAATCATTATCTTTCTAATCGATCGAGTCCTCACCTCCTTCTCATCATCATCTCACTAACATCATGACAATCACTCTTCCTTTTTAAATGCAACAATTTGGCCTTCTTATTCATCAAAATCCTCATCGATTACACTCCATATATCACAACTTATATGTCTATAGGTACTTTATGTGTGTGCAACTCAAACAATAACTACAAACAAAACTGAAAGCATATTTTCACTGATTTTATATGGCATTCATCGCCCAAAGGGCATCACGTCAACAGAGTTGCCTTTTTAAAAGTCTTTACAATCGCATCATGACATATTATAAAATGCAATCAGACTCTTCTTCAAATGCAAATGCTCTATAAATTTCAAGCCATTACCGTTATTACGCTCATCATAATCAGATAAAGAAAGAAACCCTGAAAAATTGTCCAATGTATTGTATGCTTATTTATTTATTCATTCACTCATTGTTATAATAATCTTCATACCTAATAATAATAATAATAATAATAAAGGTAATGACTATTGGCTACAATATGTTTATGACGCCTATTTACAACTTAAGCTTTTAAAACCAATAAAACTTCTATTTTAAAACATAACATGGTGTGCACGCTGTTTGTTTTACTTTCATTCATCGATACGATATTACGCTGTAAACTTGCGTAAAGGTATTAGAGATTAAAATGATTCAAACACGAAGCGAAGAAATTTAACCCACAGACTAAAATTCAAAGTTGACTTTAAGCCGTTGCTCTTGTAAAAATTGCAAAATGCAAGAAGACGTGACAGTTAAATCATCTCTCTGTGCATTGCACTCACTCATAAGGCAAAAAAATTATGCATGCATTTACACTCCATTTGCATAATAAAAACAGCACAGAGGTACAGTATAACACAGAATATTACATGATGCGAGTCATGACTATAAACTGAACGACTCTTTTTGTGTGTGAAATATAAAACGCACTCGTGTGTAACTGCGTGTGTGTGTGTGTGCGTTTTATAATAACACCTCTCGATTTTACCTGCTCATCATTTTATTTTCCATAAAAAGCCGACAAATTATAATATCAGCCATTTGAAGGTAAAAAAATGTATGAAATTTATGCACAACAATCTTTTCAACTAAAGCTCAACCTGTCTTGTTCGCTATTTGCTAATAATATCAATGTCACACCAAATAAAATATAAATCCCTTCAAGGAGCAAAGAATAGAGCCCTTCAAATTTTTTCTCTGTGGTTTTTGATGATATGTGCAGGCGGTAAAATGGGAAAAGACCAAAAAGAAGTATTGGAAAAAATTAAATGATTTTTTTTTTTCATGTGATTTAAATGCTCACATCTATTATTACCACTCATTCACAAAATTTGTAAGCTTTTCTTCTTTCAAAAGAAACAGAAAGTATGATTTTTTAAGACTTCTCATAAAGAAAATTATAAGTATGTGTGAGTACGGCTTAAAATAGGTTATATAACAAACCATCATCATCAAAACAGACATTTGAATACCCTTTTCAAATTTTCTAATCACTTTTTCGTCTTAAAAATAACATTTTGGAGAAGATATTGTGCCATCATAATAATAACAGTAAAAAGGATAAAACAAGTACCTAATAAATTCTCACCTGTGATAAGCAGAAATAGTGCTACTACGACGTATTCCACTACACATTATACATATATATATATATTTTTCATCCTTTTTCGTCTTGTGACGATAAATTCCATATTCTTTTTTTTACCTTGCCGGAGGCACCAATGACGCAATATGAGAACAACAAGCATTACTGTACTCACTGACCAGTGATGAGTGACTACACATATTGTACGGTGACCATCCACTTTAAAAGAGAGATGATCATGATAGTAGTACTAGTAACTGACTGTGGAGATGACACTGATGATCATGATTGGAAACAAGTTCACATAAAAAAGTTGAAGAAGAGTACAATGCCACTGGTACTACTAAAGTCTGTAGTTCTGCTCATCTTCATAAAAAATATATTTATTATCATTATTATGCCTATTTTTTTTTTTGACGGTCATCTTGAAATACTGTATGTATGGACATTTCAAATGCACAGTTCTGTGCTGTACAAGAGAAAAAAGCAATTAGCATTAGCATACCTGACAACTGTGGATGATGACGCTATTACACAAATTAAAATGACTTTTGCTGGTTGATGCTCCACACTCAAATACGATCTTAGTTTGTTTGGAGTACAGAGAGATAACTAGTGATCGTTAATTGTGATTAACAATACGCGAACAACTACTATGATTCTTCTTCAGATTTGACTGACAAGTGACAAACAACTTGTGTAAAGAAGGGGCGAAGTAAACTAAACAAAGTGCAGGAATAAATCACCTAAATTGCAATTCCAAGCACACATTCCAATCATTTTTCATTTTTCTCCGTTCATATTTTTTTCTGTAATTGATTTTCTTTCATGAATTGAATGCTTGCTGAACTATTGCATTTTCGAAACGTAAAACATGTTCAATGTCTGCAGTAAAGTTCATTCCTAATTCTTCTGCTCTATGCTCTTAGAATTTCAAGATTATTAACGACATTTAAAATTGCTTCTGTAAATAGAACAGTACAACATGAAAAGAAAAGCTATTATGAAACTTTTTTTTCCAGTTGATCTGCTTTTTTTTTCTTGTTATGTTAGCTTTAATCGTGGAGCGATGAAAACGGATGACAGGATGATGAGACCGTAATTGTCATAATCATGGCTTAATCAGAGTTTTCTTACGCAACTTTTAACCTTACCTGTCATGCTAAAAGAAGAAGAAGGAGAAGGTGCCTATCTAAAAGAATACCTGTCAACCCCTCTTTAACCTGTGATATTTTTCTCGCTCTAGAGTTCGTGAATTGAATTGACTATTTTATTTTATTTATTATTTTACTTTGCATTGTGGTGAGTTTTAACGAACTCCATGCTGCGCTGCAAACTGAAAGTCAAGTGGAAAAGATCAAAAGTAGAGATGATGTTCTGTGATAACGAGCATCTAACGCGTAACCGAAAGATGTGTCATGCATGTCTGATCAGTGTTCAATGTTATCTCTCCTGAATCTGTGCCTTCATTAACTATAACGGTGTCTTCTTCAATAACTGCATAGAGGGAAAACGAAAACCTATATAATATCATTTAACGACAAAATAGAATTCATGCGTGACTTTATGGGTGATGAGACAGTCTCCCAGTAAAATAATATTATTCAAATAAAGCATGCATGTCTGTGCTCCTTGAAAAATGACACAAGAGAAAAATGTTAATTGAAAAGCTTGCACGGAGAATGAAGAAGAGTCGGTGAAAAAGTAAAGCTGTGAATTTTATTAGTTGGTGATGATTAGTACGTGTGTCATCGTGCCATGCACCTATAACTCTTTTTAAAAAATTAACATTTACATGTTTTTTTCTCCCTTACAATATCATTTAATATGTATTTCCGTTGCGTAATACCAACACAAAAGGAACAAAGCTCGAGGCACGACTGCAAACGACCATGCACCTACTTTAACCACCTTTGTGCATGTACCTATTCACCTGTGCAATTTACGCTGCATTTTTGTAGATGTAAGGAATTCTCGTGTCATTAAAAATGCAAAGAAGATGACCATTATTCAGATAAAAACGTTGTTCAGTAATAATCATAATTTTATAATGATGATGACACATAAAACTTGACTTAAATACTCATAACCACCATTAGTAGCATCTGCCTTGTGTACTTTCCGTTTAGAGTATTTTTTCTTGACGCCTTTTTTGAAACAAAGAATCTAGGTTAGTAGGGATTTTTATTGAAAAAATTAATTACAGGCTCATGCAAGTAATTGCTGTGTACACGAAAATAATAATATGTAGTGTGAGTGCAGAGATGTGATATGGTGCATTTTTCTGCAATGTGCCTACTATACCTACCTATATGGCCGAGGCAAGGACACTGATTCTGATCTACACATTTTACTTTTTACGTAATTGTAATTTTATAACAATTACGTTATTTCTGCAACAAAAGTAATGATTTATACTCTACGTATCAGCAGTCTTAGCCTGCTTTGCATAACAACAACTTATAAAATTTGGATTATAATAGCAATGATATTTAATTATTGTGAAGCATGTGTAGTTATATAATTGTTATAAAAAGTAAAATATACAGTAGCAGAAATCCTATTAGCTAAATATTCACGCAAGAAGGATCAGATGTTCCATAATAATTATCAAACAACTAATTAAATTTTATAAGGGACAAATAATTACAGGCTCCCTTCATCCTTTTTTCTCTATAATATTTTTTGTTTCAATCAATCATCAAAACTGCTCGTCATCATCCTCCCTAACGTCAACAATGCGAAAACGAACAACCTTTTCATTAGAATCCATCTTGAAAATAATGATTAATAAAAAGGGAACAATCATGAAAACAATCATAAAAACAAAAGTAGTTTTTTTCTTTTGGGAAATTGATGATGAGCAGAGAAGATGAAACCTATTAAATGAGAATTGACGGTGATGAATTAGTGAATACAAATTGACAAATTGTACTATTGACTACCTATGAAACATGTACAGTATACCTACTACTCGAAATAGAATCCTCAGTATTTATGGTGGCAAGTTCATAAAAAACTTTAACCCTGAAACCATACAAATCAATGGAGAAGTCAAGAAAAAAGAAACTGAAAGTGGTCGCAACAAAACACTTTTTAACGACATATCAAAAGCAAAAATATCCATTGTTTAATACCTAATAATTGTACTATTATATTCAAATCTGAATGAATCTTCTAGCAAAAAAAAGTTTTGGTGGTAGCAAAAGTGATGACGACTTAACAAAAAAGGACAATGATGGATCACGGATCCTCCTTATCGTCATCATCAACAACAACGCTTTGCTTTTTTCCTCATATTCTCAAGTTTCATTATTAAATGATACGTGTACAAGGAGGTAGAGATAAAAGAGAATCAGAAAATAGGTTTGATATAAAAATTTAAAATAAATAAATAAACAGAAGGTGAAGAAGAAACGAGAAGATGGATGATAACGATTATTAAATGAAGATGAGTTGCTTGATGGTGGTGAACAACCGTTACTTAATCGCACGCACATGTGCATATAAACACACACACACATATTATACATGCACTTTTCGAGCATGAAGAGTGTAGGCAAATATGTTCGTGTGTCTTATGGAGGAATATATTATGCCCAAATAGAGAGCAACATAATTTATTATGTAGATATATTATGATTATTATTAGAAGTAAAGGTTGATCGTCATCATGATGATGATATCGTATCTGCATATGAAATTACAAGCTTTGTTTGTGCTTGTGTTCCTTTTAATCTTCTTTAAAAGCTAATCTGCATTAAAAGCTAATATTATTGTTATTATTTGTCTAACCTTCAAGTTCAGAGTCATTCGATATTTAGAGAAAACATCTTTTATATCCCCATATTATCCCTCTCATCTTCCTTCTGAATCTTAATCACATTTAACTCTAAAAGATTAATCTTTTTCTGTTTGTTTTTATAAGAGACGTAATGGAAAGAAGCCACAGACATCATAATGTTCATCATAATCATAATATCATTATTCAAATCAGAGGAAATAGAACTCGCGACTCCAGTCGCAAAGACAAGTCAATAAAACAATTGAGAAAAAAGCAAGTCACTTTTGTGTACACTTTTTTTTATTGCTCTTTATCTCTCTCACAACTAGAAGATGAGAAGCTTAGAGAATATCAACTATTGTCAATGCCAATAAAATCATCATTATCATGATTATCTTGTGTTTTTTCTACAGATTGTCATATTAATGATCTTAAATGATCACCAGAGAGTCATGAAGAAGTGGTGGTGGTGATGTACTTGACTCTTCTTCACTGTCTACCTGTCTCGTTTAAAATCACTCAAGATCATGTAAACGAAACCAAAAAAATCAGTCTACAAACTACACAGGCAAAACAACGTCATGAAGATTTGATATGATGATTGTCATCTTCCTTCAGCATAAAAAGTGAAATAATAAAGTCTCATGTCTCACTAGTAGTCGCATGGATTATATCAGATTTCTACTGGTGGTAGAACAATAAAAAACAGTGCCTTTTTGCCAAATGTCTTCAAAAAATGTTTAAAATGTGTGCTCAGTCTAGTTGAACGACAAAGAGGATGATGCATGACATTGTCCATCCTCTTGTCTTGTTGGACTTCATCATAAATATGGCCTTTACCTTTATTGCCCCCTTAACACACTCGACTCACTTTACTGGTTGATGGTTTTAATAGTAAATACCTACTTACTTTGATGAGCATCGAGTAGGTAATTGTCATTATATAAGGTGGTGCCATAATATACATATATGCAAAAATGCATGTAATAAGGAATTTTCAGGGGTGAGGTGACGAGTAGGATGATGATCACATCATCTTCACCTCATCATGAAAACAATTTTATGATATGATATTATCTTGACCCTTCTTTTTCTTCGTTGTGCTTCCACTAAGCTATATATCCTGTTGCGCAATACAGCATACAGAAAATATGATTCAGAGCTAACTTTTCTCTCTCGCGAGGTGTCGTGGTTCCTTCTCTGATTTGTTTGAATACTTTAGTACTTTGCTTGGAAATTAAGTAAAAAACATCGCTCATGTACACATGCGAAACATGACATCAAGGAAAGGAAACGTGATGATCAAGTTCACCAAAGAAAAAAAACGTCAAGTTTCATGGGAGGACTGATCTAGATATTGATGCACTTGAATGATAAGAAAGGGACTATAATGAGTATGATTATTATTTTGAACCATTATGATTAAGAGCAATTTTTTGCTCATTCATCATACTCAAATTGTCAGTGTCCAGAAAGCGAATAAAGGGTTGATGATCACGGTAATGAATATTATGATCTTCTCTAAAAGCTTAAAATGCACCTTCAAAAGACTACAACACTATTTTTTTTAAAAAAAATCTACAATTTGTAAGGATGCTCCAATGGAAAATGCAGTTTGCTCTCTACTTTTTTCTGATTGCCACTTTAATTTTGCCTGTTTGAACAGAAATTGCTAACCAACTTTAACTTTTGATTTGGGATTTTTTTTAAGTTAAATGAATGAATCAAGGTGATCCTGTCACAGAAAATGAAAAAGAAGAAGAGCCTACGAGCAAGCATATAAAGAGAACATAAAATACATATTATGGTGATAATAAATATAATGCTTTGGGTTTGATATAGAACACCTACTTACAACATTTCTGCTACGCACTACCTAAAAGATTTCTCAAAAAGGATCATCACTAATCTTCTTCATTTTTTTAAATAAAAAATTGTTTAAAGCTATTTACCACTAATAATGGAAAAGATTACACTTTAAAAAAGTGAATGCCTTTTACACTGCAATGATAATCCTTCCACTACTGAAAACCGTTACATTCATTCATTCATTCAATCCATCTTAGAAGAACACGAGGTGTTCCACCTCGCAAGAACTATTCCTCCTTAACTCACTTCTCTCCTTATTACACTAATACTTACTAACCTTTTCATCGTGACAGTCACGATAAATCTGCAATGAGAACGAAAACGTACTGTTCTTTTCGAAAGAAAAAAATCTAATTTACTTTATCCAACAGCCACCCATTTTTTTGTGAGAATGAATACCTATATATATGATTTTGTTTCAAGGGTGGTAGTAGTGTTGGAGTGGAGGATGGAGACAATTCATTTTTGATTGATAAACTACACAAAAGTTATCTTGCCTTTTGCCTTTTCATAAAAAATTTTTAAAGGCAATTCTAAATATAAACATGTAAAAAATATGATGATCGTTTCTCACTGTCAAGCCAAAATTAGCAAAAGACTGCTAAGCGCTTAAGTAGATTTTTTAATTAAGGAAAAAAAAACTTGTGTAAAGAAGGAGAGGGAAGTAAATCGTGATCAATGCAGTTTATAAGAGGTTGAAGGCATGTATTAATTGTTTGTTTTTAAATTATTTACTTTGAGGTTTGGAGGAGTACATGTTCTCTGAGAGTTATGTATGCTGCCTAAAACATCTCAATAAGTGCATTTCTAGATTTATGTTTATTATTGCTGCAGAAAAAAAGAAGATGCACTTGCCGGGAACCTTGAAAAAGGTGAGGCGAGGCAGGTCGAGAGAAGTTGAAGAGCTTCTGCTGACTGTTTGCCTTTGACATGCTAATTATACCCGACGAGAATAGCACAGGCAGATGAAATATAAATGAGGATAGATAGATTTTTACTTGTAATTTGATATGCATAGTGTGACCTTTAAGAGGTGACAATGTCACGGAGGTTGATGATAAGTAAACTTCTTAAGAATGCATACACTTGACTACTTATTGGCGATAATTAATTAGTTGCGGACAGATGCTAGTTACTAGTACGGACTGAGAACTCAAGTAAACGACTTACGTCTGGAGAAAGTCCTTCAGCAGCGATTTGCTCCTGTTGTTCATTTTTTGGTGGGAGGTAGGTTCCTCTGGGGGTTGTTGGAGGAGCTGGGGGAGCAGCGGGCTTTTGGTAGTTGTACTGTCCAAGAGCAGAAGCTGCTACCAACAGCAGCACAGAACAAACCTAACAAAAACGAAAAGAAAAAGACACAAATTATCAAAAGAGAATACGCAAACGCTAAGCTCTTTGTTGGACAAAAAAGAAACAACTTTATTTTTTCAAAAAAGATTTGCTCCTCCGCCACGAAAACGAACACAACGGAAACACGAAAAAGGAATCAGCAATTCAAACACAAGTTTAAAAAGATTTTTTTTAAATCCACTATTGCTGAGTTTCCAGAAAATCACTTTGCAGTAGATTTATCCTCCAAGAAACATTAGAAAACTAAATTAAACTTTTGAGTGAACTAGTTTGACTGAATGTAAGTTGAACTGATTCCATCAGTTTTCGTTTCAAGGAAATCTAATTTTTATGCAAATTTTGTGGGAGTGTTTCCCGCACCCCGATTACAAGGAAATGGGAAAATAAAATAAGTATTATTTATTTTTTAAGCACCTGAAGGTACTTCATCGTTGAATCGGCAGCTCCTCTAAACTTGATATTTTTTCGTCCAGCCACACAAAATTATGTATTTCTTTTTCAATTCCACCACAGTTTTTTGTAACAACACAGGTTACAGGTGAGAAGACAAAGTTACACTGATTACGGTTCCTTCAAATCCAGGTCATTTATATATGGACTTATTGGACGGCGGACGCCTCACAAAATAAGAGAACGTGTGTATGTTTTATATTGTTACATGCGTTATGTCTCTCTCTCTCTGTTAGAAATATGTATGAAATATCCATAATACCATTACGAACAACATAACATATTACTACATTATTATTATTATAGTACGCACAAGATGATTATAAATATTATGCAGTGATTGCTTTTAGTACTACCACTACTTTGCTTGCAACAAAAGGAATTTTTGAAGGGGTAAAAATCCCTAATGGTAGTCCTTACAGTGTTAAAAAATTATTATTAAATGAGTAAGTGGTCAACATCATCTTCATAATTTTTCTACGCTTCTATATCTTCTATTGCTCATCTTCACCAGCATCATCTTCATTCGCCATATATCTCCGTGTAAAACGCCATGCCATCCTCAGAGCGTCATATAACGCCAACTT
Organism: Willowsia buskii; assembly: GCA_034700685.1. Classification (NCBI taxonomy): domain Eukaryota; kingdom Metazoa; phylum Arthropoda; class Collembola; order Entomobryomorpha; family Entomobryidae; genus Willowsia; species Willowsia buskii. The sequence continues at coordinate 18,115 of JAQIXW010001003.1, forward strand.
ATGAAGAGCGCCCAATCACCCAAAATCCACAGCCTGCAGTGCATCTCCTGCTCGTTTCATTGTCTCAGCGTTTTATATGTCTGCACACACAGTTGTTTGTATAATGCACATTAAGGCACAGAAGACGTCTCCGCATCGTGTCTTTTTTTCATTTTCATCCCTTTTTCCATAAGGAATCATAATACACGTTTGATATGGTGTTGCAGTTTGTAACGCAGTTTTGCGAATATTATTGGAGTAGCTCAGGTAAAAATTGTGTGCTGTTCTGTTCATTGCTTATTTGCACCATTATGCCTTTACACAGCAAGCCGCCATTTCGTTTCGTACGCACACATTTTGCTCATCTTCATTTATTATGCAAAAAGGGAGCATCTTCAGATTCATCTTCTTTAGCAGGTGGAATGAGTAATGGATAAAAATTATAATATGTATAGTCTTATCTTAATGGATAAGGGATTTTCAAGGCATTCTTCCTTCTACTACCTGTCTCTCTTCTGCTCTTCTTATATTTTATTCATTTCATTTTTATTTCATTTTATTAGTTTTACTGCCTGTTATTTTTTTGTCAATCGCCCTATAGAATCGTCATCATTACAATTTGATGATGGACATCGTTATCCTCATGAATTTATTATGCCGAAAAGGCGAAGAACCAATAGTAAATGTACCAATATCAACCAGTCTCTCTGCACCAGAGAGAGGGAGTTGGAAAGAGGTCTGGTCACAGGTCCATATAAATTTTTTGATTCCATTAAAAATGCTATTAAATTGTTTGTATGCGTAGGACTATTATATATTCTAAGTAGGCTATATACTACCTATGCAATTATTGTAAGTTCAAATAAACTGTTCAATGCAATATTACACTTTAATTATGATGATCACCAGCAATTGACAAAAAATAAAATGATAAGAATCATAAATGCTAATTTAAGATGAGGGAATGACGACAAAGAAAGAAGAACATGATGGCATGTCACAAAATATATGTTATGCATTATTATATGCAACGCGCACAAAGTATTACGTTACAATTTTTACATATCTTTGTGCCAATTGATGGCTGGCAAAAGGACAATTTACTGGTGCAGAGCTCATCTTCATTGGGCATTGGACATAAACCATCGAAAACAACAAGAAGCAGGTACCATGTCAAGTCATTTTTTCGCCTTACGAAGCCAGAAAGTCTTTGCAAAAATGTCCAAGAAACTTTACCAGAAGTGCAAGCAAATGGAATGCTGCCGACACTGAAAACTGCAATTTTTTATTATTCCTTTTTTCAGGGAGTAAATCTGTAGTAATGAGCAATGTGAGGATGATTGGAAGCGACATCTTTTTAGCAGTGACATCCAAATGCATAATAATTTACGTGCAGGTATTTCCCAATGATAGAATGTGGACCAAAAATGGCTGTCTTCATGGACATGAAGAATTGAAGAAGAACGTTCATGATCATGATCATATTCTTTCAATCTCATGTTCATCAAGTACTCATCATCGTCTTTGCCTTGTAAGTATTTATAGCACTTTTTATGACAATAATACAATTTTTATGAGTTTCAAACAAGCATAAAAAGACAGAAGAATAAAATTGTGCATATTTAATATTTTGTGATACAATAGAAAAGAGAAAGAACATGAAGAAATTGGAATAAATGGGGTAACAATAAAGTAAAACTAATAATGAACAAAGGGGACAAATACGTGCATGAATAGCTCATTAGGCACGCTGTACAACGTATGTATTTCTGCACATGAAAATGAATTATGTGTAATAATGTGAGTATGAGATAATCTCTTTCGGAGAAGCCAAAATTCCCTTTCTTTCATTTTATCTTTAAACGAACTTCTGTTACACTTTAGCTTACTTTTTTTATTTTTGGTCTTTTAGAGGAGGAAACGTGGATAATTTAATGAGAGGAGTAATCAAGGGAGCATTTAGAGCACACATATCATCCTGTTGACATGTCACGGATTTTCTTTGAATACCTCTCAATGATTTTTCTGAATCAGTTTAATATTTTTTACTTCGTTATCACATGACCAACGGCATGTCGTCTCTTTGTCCTTTAGACTTTCATCGTTTGTCATTTTTCCTCTCTTTTTGCTGTTTTTGATATTGTTCACTTAACCGCCATGATCTGTAGCAAAATTACTGTTTGCTTTTTGGCCGATGATGATCGTTAGTAAATGGTGAGATTAGTGATGAGATACTATGATAAGCAGACGGCGACAAAAGGTAAAACTGCTCATGTCAGTGACCAAAGATATTTATCATGATGAGTATGACGATGAGCACGATAAAAAAAGAAGAAGATAGCTTATGATTCATTTCCAATTCTCCTCACCATCTCCTTCGTCATATGTCGTGTGAATTGTTGTGCAGAAGAAAATTGCGACAGTTTTGGTGGCGTTGGCAGTCACTCTTTTGGCACTAGTTGTAGGATGACTTTTGGAATTCTTCCCTGAGCGTGTTTAAAAACTATATGAAATTCATAATACTTTTAATAGGAAAAATTCCACTTAATAGTCACAGATTTAATATACACCAATAAATTAAAAAAATGAATATGCTTATATAACAATAACAGCAAGAAATAAAATTAGCGTAAATAAATAAAAATACTAGAAATAGACGAAATTTTGATGATGGACATTCTCAAACGGGACGCTTCTACTATCAACTGCTACGTTGTTCAACGTGCGATAACAGAGATGAGTTATTTTTTAGCACATTTATTTTACAAATGGCAAAACCTGATAATGATAAGCAACACATGTAGAAATTAACGTTGAAATTGCTTACATATTATTATGTCCATATAAATGAAATGAGATAAAAGCAGATAACTTATTATTGATTATCATTTACAGTAAATACATATTACTACAAGCAAATAACATGCTTAATCATGATAGCCAACAGCGGTGAGCGCATGAGTAGGTAGTACAAGTTATTAGCTTATATAGTTAGTAGGTGACTACAACATATTGCTATAATTTGTTAGTACCCTTCATTTTCCATCAGTCTCGTTAGTTTACTTATTTCATCTCAATTTGTTGTTTTTATTATTATTAAAAATCTCTTAAGCAAATATTTATGCATGTATGCCTAATATTACATGCATTCCTTTGAATCAGATATGCTCATGCCAAAGAGCATCTCGCATCAAACACTCTTGCAAATTTACTTTGAGTTATTATAAAAACGGAGAACTTCACGAATATGATGATGCCCTTTAAAACAGCTGCAGGCCACATTAAAGTACACTCGTCATTCTCATCAACTCACAATGAACTCAGCTATGACTGGCTTCTTCTTCCCTCCAAAAAGAAAGAATAAGAAAAATTCTCTTTAAAGTAAAAATATAATCTTGCATCATCTCATCACATCCACTTCATCATCTTGTTCAAGATATTTGTGCGTGGTGGTAGTAGCGGATGAAGCCATGATGATGATGCCGAGATATAATTTATAAAACAGACATACTCTATTCAATTCATATTGCATTTTTAATTCATTCACGCACAAAAAAAATCACTCGCAACACTAAACTGATAAAATAAAAGCTATTGCGTTTATTTCGTAGAATATGCACTTTACGACTTTTACAACACATATATATTCACCCGCTCAACTCCTCTGCTTCTTGGCTGGCCACATCATCATAATATTCATATTGCACAGTTTTGCTAATATAGTTTTTTATACTTCATAAGTTACAAAATTTGCGGAGGAATGCTTTTTTGGATTCCTCTGTGTCATTTCATCGTGGACGTTAATCTTGGCGAAGAAAATGCAGCTTAGTAGGAACCCTTCTTCTACTGACAAATAAGTTAGTTAATCATTTGTCAAGTCGTGCGCGGACATGTGATACGCATCTTCACAGGTACATGCATTCCTATAAATTTGAGCGGCGGGGGTACTTAATGTAGTTGTGGCAGTAGGTAAACTAGAACTTTGAAAATTTGTAGCATTGACAGATGCAGATGATGCATCATCATGAGTAGGTATAAATCACTGACGAGAGAAACGCTCCTAGTCTGACTTGGCCTGAACTGCACCTTTTTTGCATAATGCCTTCCATTCTACACACATCACAATCAATTATCCTCTTTGAAAGGAACACGAGACAAATTTACACGACTGTTGAGAAGAGACAGAAGATGACCGGCGGACATGCCGAAAAAAAAGAAAAAGGAAAGAAAATGAATTTGAGTGGATAATGGAGTGTAATGGGATCATCACATCATGTCAAATAAGCAGACATAAAAA
>JAQIXW010001004.1:0-22384 GCA_034700685.1 Willowsia buskii
CCAGCACGATAGTTTCAATAAGAAAAGAACAGTAAAAAAAGTTACAAAACCCCTCTGCAATTTGTTTGCATGAGTGAAGTAGGTAATTCACAATGACAGGATATTTTGCTGTTAAAGGATTACATTATGAATGAATGGCGACAGCTACCAAGATTACGACAAGTTTACAGCAGAATATCACCAGTTACACAGTTGTAATTTCTGTCATTGTGGTTATTAGCGAGTGACTTTTGTTCGGAGCAATTGAGTTTTTGTGACGTTTGTTGTTATTATGTTTGCGTGCCAGTAGAATGGTTAAACAAAGCTACTGTGAGCAAGCAAAATGATCCTCCAGTCACATAAACCCGTATCATAAATATATTTGCCGCAAACGCAAAGTGTTATCAGTAGACGTAAATTCATACACTCTCAAATAACGTTAACTAACAATGAGCAAGTATGTACCTATGTAGAAAGTCTTGTTGAAACAAACGTTGTTTGTATAAAATTTTGAAGTACATTGCATTTTCTTCTAAATAACCATTGCAGGTACTCGTTCATTTACAATTAGTACTAATTCTGTAGTCTGGTTGTCCTCTTATACGTATTGAATCAGACATCACTTTGACTTACCGCGAGTGGAAATTTTCCAGAAATTCATTAGGGGTTTGTTTAATTTGTTATTCCTACTTGTTTTCAGATAGCATTATTAATACACATCACACAATAACAATATTAAGTGATAAATACCTATAACAATGTCGTCGGTTGACGGTTGGTATAAAATAGTACATGATGTCTAATGATACTTGTATATTATTTGTTATGACTTGCTCCAGTTATCTCACAATTTAGGGATTGTCGATTGTCTGCCTAATTAGCGCGTATAAGTATTCGAAAACTATACTAACTACTACAACAGCTAACAGTCTACACGCAACATGAATGTTTTTGTGACACTCGCAGAACTAACGGTAACATGTACATTGATAATTATGCAGACAGATTGTGCTCATTCTCACTGCACACTGCCGCTGTATACTATACTAGAGTTGCTTTCACACAGATTTGCTTTCTTTATCATTTTACCGAGTTCATATACGTTTTAAAGCTATATATATGAGTAAAAGTTAAAATGCTTGTTAAGAATTACGTAATTTGTGCGTGGGGACATCTCACAAACTCATTAAAATCATTGGTGGTCATGAGCTCTTGAGATAAATCAACTTTGAACTAGCCTCTTTCAAAGTTGATTATATAAATGCAATACGTTAAGATTGACTCAATGTATCTGTCGTTTTAAATAGATAATATTTCGTAAAAGTGAACACTTATCATATTTAAGTAGCGCTTATAAAGAAGTTACTATGCTTATACTAAAAAGGTTTTTTTTACTGCATAGAGATTAAACGTTACCACACATTATGTTAGCCCTACATTCAGCTAGCCTTGAAACTTTTCTCCAATCTTTAACTTTTATGCAATATGCAACATTTATAAATTTAAGCTACAGGAAGCTTTAACATTTGAGCTTTTGGTTTGCTCTTTGCGGATACCGCTTCACTACTAGCATGTAGGCTCTATAAGCATGTAATTTAAGATAAGATTACCAAAACAGGAAGGAGATAAAACATTAATAGTAATTTTCCATCGTGTTGAAGAAAAATACTAGCAGTTGAAATATTTATCATCAGAGAATTTGAAGAACACTGTACTTATGAATTTCTAGTATAAACCTGACAAATGACAACACCAACAACAAGGTGCACGCCCGGACCTAAAGAAAGAGAAATCCCATTGATCTTTGACTTCCGTTTTATTTAGCAATCCTGATTCCCCACCGATTTGTATATGATATATATAGTTGTCTAGATAGCAAAAAAGGCAGGAAATCCTAAGAGAATCTCGGAGAGGAAAAAGCAGCGGGGCATGATGCAATCTGAAGTAACGATGCAGGAAGATGAGACAAAAGTCAACTTCCATTTTTTTCGCTTGTCCCCTTTTCCCCTCAAATTGAGGAAGTTCGGTTTTAAGTAGTAATAAGTAGATGAGATGAGCTTCTTCTATAATCGCTATATTATACCTTTTATACTTTTACTAGTGAAATCAGGTCTCTCAGACTCAGATCTATGTACTCTAATAAGGTACGCTTGATCTATACTTTTGCAGTGACCGTAGATATTCATTTGTATTTATCTCATGTGTATAATTTCATTTTTTATTACAGTATATGTCATTAAATCTTCTGTGATGTATTAGGACAAAGACGAATGAGTGAAAGCAACAAACGAAGCCTATTAAAATAAAAGCTCTGTGAATGGGAAAAGACAGTCTTTACCAAGACGTGTTGTTGAAAGCACGATTTATGAAATATGAGCACACTCTTTTACACATTGCTTCAATATACTTTGCTGGTTGGAAGATATTTTAGGCAGACTTCGCACAATTCAAGAAATAATTTTTTAACCAAGTGTAAGTGCATTACTGAAAGCGTGTGAGAAAACAAATTAGAAATATATATGTGGTCGGTCGTGGTTCTGTGGTACGGAGGTGTGAAATGTGAATTATTTTTCTGTAAAATTTGAATAAAAGGAAGTACTTACGATCGTATAATCAATCCTAAGCATCTTTCAATTATCATCAACTATTTGGAACTCGGATTACTTAAAAGTGAACAGTGCAGAGGAGGGACTGTAAAAAAAAGTCATGAGCCGACGAGTATCATCCTACGTTCAGATGATGAGCGACGACCTTCTGTGTCTGGACGACGGCACAATGGATGACTGTTCATTTCACGTACAAAAGCACATTTATAAACCATTTTATTTTGATTCCATTTCCATTATATGGTTACTTTAATTGTAAATTAAGTGACAACTAATAACCTTTCTAGTAGGTTAGAAATATGTATGCGCCTGGAGATATGAAAATGGGAAATAATGAATCCACGCTATAACATAATATGTGATAATTGATAGTAGACAAAAGTCATATTGGAAAATCTATTTTTTATCACTTTTAGATAGATTTACCGGATTGTTCCCTAAACATTAGTCTGCGATTGAAAAATACGCACATACCTAACTCTGCTCGCTTAAACTTGCACAAAACGGGAGACTCATCGAACAGTGTAGGTGTCAATAAATTTGTCTTTTGAACGCTATCTTAAAAGAAAAAAGTGGAGTATGGGTGAAGATAAAGTAGCTGAATTATCAAATAAAATCACTGGAGAATGTTAAAAGAACGAACGAACATAAAAAGAACCGGGTGAAATCATTTCTTTTGTGTTGTGCCGCAGTAACCCTCAGTATGGGGATTGGGGATGTATTAATACCCAATGCCTCGAGTATTAAGGAGACATTGATATTCCAAAGAACCCTTGTTGAAACAGCATATTCACCTATAGTTGGACAATCCCGACTTTAACCCTTGCACTGGAGCTGTTTCGTCTCATAAAAAGTGGGACAAGGGTAAAGTGCGAATGTATGCGACAACAAAATAATTTAGGGAGACGAGCCTCATTCCGAATAAAATTTTGCACTGTAGATGGTAGTCTTATTCACGAGCATTAACTTGAATAAGGCTCATTCAATAATGTTCATGTTAGTTGTTTGCTAACGATCAATATAACCATTTTTGCACACTTGTTTTGGTCTAGCAGGAAAAGGAATGATAGATCACTAGATGCACATATTGTTTTAGTCACTTTTGTTTAGTTTAAATCAAGTACCAATAAGATAAGAATGATTTTGGAATTTAAGTTTTCTATCAATGCACACCTTATGACATGATGACCTTTCAAATTATGCCCTTCCTTTGATCAAATCAGGAATTGTCATTTATTGTATATAAAATCTTTTGTCATCAATTACCTCATAAAAATAAGAATTCACGTCCTCCTAAATTAAATAAAAGAATTTCTCACTCACCCCGAATTTTAATGACATCAATAAACATAGGCCACATATATTGTTGATAAGAATTTTTGCGTAACATGAAAGATTTTTTATTGTAAGTAGAAGCAGGCATTATTGGATGATTTGGTTTGTAATCGCTGTTGGTGGTATAAGTTTTTTGTCCGTAATGTTTCGCGTTTGTCCGTGTCACGCAGCAAGCATGAACAAAAACACGTGAGGTCATGGAGTACGTTTGCTTGTCTTGTCCCAAAGAGAATTTGCTAAAAAAAAAAGAAGGAAATTGTTAGTCTTACTTGCACACTAAGGCTTTTACTCCTTGGACTTCGTATCAATTCGTGTGTCAATATCACATTTATTTAGTGCTATCAATTCGTCGAAAAAAAACTTCATATCACAACTTACAGTTTTATTCTGGCTGCATTGGAGAGCTAAAACATTACTCGAATGAAATATTTGGCTTGGAGTATGCATACTATCATGACTCTTTACGAGTTATTTTCAAACATTAAAAAATACAAATACATATATACCTGGTTCTGGCTTGTGAAAAGAATGAAATGAAGAAATGCGTGTAAAATAGACAATACATAGGTATAATCACTTAATATGTAAGCATTTAGGCGAGTTGCTGTTGCGTGGATTATAAGAAATATCTGATATATGTATGCTGCAGAAAATATGAGCTGAAATATTATTATAGTTATGTTGCATCATAAATAGTCCTTGAGGAATTATATTATGTAACCGATGTATGTGCGTGTATTATTTGGAAATCGAGGGATCTATTTCCGTGAGTGATGCCAGTGATCTTTGTGGTACAAACAGACATCGAGCAACACTTGCTAATCTTTCACCATGAATTTCTTTATGGACAGCGACAGCGTATTGAAAATACATAAAGAATTTCTAAATGCCGTTTCCAAACGTGAACGTGCTAACCGCACGCGCAAATCATATGCTAAATTTTTGCATGTACTTTTCACGTGTAATAATTGTAGGTGAAAGTTGATTTGATACTTATATAATGATGTTGACACATCGAATCATGTTACAATCCTGAACTTTCGATAATTTCCGATAAGGATGTCGAGAAAATGTGGTGTACCCGTCGTAATACATAAACTATAAATACTTTAATACGCGCATATTAATTAATTGTTTTGAAGATGCGAAACCAACTTAGCTATACATACATGCGTATAGGTATTTGATTTTCGCATATTACATAAAAAAAAGTAGTCGTATCATATTTGCTCCTTTTACTACTCCGTCAATTTGTGGCCCCAAATCATATTTAATAGAGGCCCACTTTTTTAAGCCCGACATCGACCTAGTCGACTATAATGACGTGTGTCGATGACCAAATGTACAATACACACCTTTTATAACCTGCGATACATACAAAGAAAGAATGCTTAAGGTGGTATCTGTAAAAAAAATATGCGTGAAAGTACTTTTACCAAAACTCTTTATATTGATTTTATTTTTCTCTTCATTCGGAAGCTTCTACTTGTCAGCGAGTCCATGATCACTTGGGGGCTTTTCAGTCTCACAATGATCTCATCTAATGATCCCAAACACGAAAACTACATTGTTTAGGTTGGTGTTACGGTCGATAATTTTGCCTCATCATAATGATAAGTTAGAATGATGAATTTCCGATGTCTGTGTGCATGCCTTGTGCGCTTCTGACAATAGGCATTTGTGATTGGCTGGCGGTAATGTGTGGTTTGCATTTGCTTGCACATCATAACAAGCGTTCCTCAAAGAAGTATAACAATTTTTCTCATCTATTCGAGAGACAAATCGCACCGAGTCCGAATAAAATATTATTGCTCGTGTTTTCACATTGCCCCTTAAAATAAAGAATACATGCAAGCATTATGCATAATACGAAATAAAAGTGAAATGTATATAGATCTATGAAAGAAGCTTCGAGATTTCATTTTTCATTATCTTGAGTGTTCTCTCGAAATATAAAAAATTCGGGTACAAAGTCTTCAGGTAGATGAATGTACATTTTACTTGCGCAACAACTACTAAAAGTTGTATATTTGTGTGTACACGTAGCGAAGCATTGTATTTGATATATGTATACATTTGAATTAATTGAAAATGTTCAGTTTTTTGCTTACGGGGCAGTACAAAGATTTCATGAAGAATTGTGTGGGACAGCGACAACATCAGTTCCCTCTTTAGTAATGAAGCATTTTCGTCTTCAAGTAGAAGCTCTTGGATTCTTGGAGCAAAACTATTTGTTGGCTTGATACAGAACTCAAATCTTTAATAACAATTTATAATAATTGATCTACTTCATGTATTCTTGTGTTTTTCTTCTTACTTGTATATATTTAAAACCAGGAGTAGACTGGCATATTTCAGAAGTTCTAATGGCTTTTTGGTTATAGTTATGAAATGGCAATCTATGTATGTATTACACAATTAGCATTAAAAACTTTGTTAAAAGCGACTGCACATTTTTATGAATTCGTGACACTTGACATAAAACTGATTTGAAATGGATACATCTTGTCATGGTACATAATGATGCAAGAATAAGATGTTACATTTCGACTGATATGCTTTTCACAGCCAATGAAACAGTTGAAAATTTCTTTAGTGTATCTTTTTTAGCACAATACGTCCTTAGTGTATCAGAACTTGAGTAAATCTATTTATACATATTTGGTCATTGCTTAAATCATACGAGTGTGAATTTTAATAAAATTGGTAGGAGTCAACATTAAAATTAACTTTAAAAACTCGAGCATAATGTATCTGTATGCTTACCTAAACGTATTATTTGAGTTTCCTGCAGATAACCTAATCTACGAAATCAATATATTTTGCTACAAAAGATTTATATGATTGCCTCTCCTGATAATATTTTATACCATAATTAATTATTAATTGTACATAGCATTAAAAAGTTTCAAATATTTCTTCTGAGTTGAAAGCTGCGGCTGTTATAATTTCATGAGCACTCTCTCACATTCCGATGTGCGTTCTACCTAAATCCAACCACAGTTTACTTACAATCTTTTCAAAAGATATCATATCTGGGTAATTTTTCATTCTTGATTAAATATTGAGATTGCAAAAATGCTAAACTTGGTAATTTTTAAAAGTACACACGGCAGCACACTGATTTCCAACAGTAGCAAATAGCTTAAACTCAAGCCCCCAAAAATATTGAAGTTTTTCTTTCTTCTTCGTTCCATGTGAATAAGCTGTAACTTTTTACTCGCTTTATAGCAGTTGCTGCAGAACTATTTAGCACAAAATCTAGCGAACATGGATAATTTATCCCATGCACATGTATATCAGAATCGAGGAAGTAGCAACGCAGATCTCCCTGTCCTTCCATTGCTACTTAGCAGAGAAAACTGAGTATCACGCACAAAATGTATGTGGTTTTTAGAGGGGTCATTGGGTACGAACCATACTAACCGTGTTAAAAAATGGGAAACATGGAAAAGGATAGCGCGTCGCTTGCCTTTCCAACATCATTCATCTATTTCCCACAGTATGGTATGCTGCACGCTGCCGATCCAAAATCAGCCCCTTTATCACATTAAAATAGATGCAAGCTTCACAACTTAAGACCAGCCCATGCACACCTCCTTTCCATGTGGTACCAATGTCAGAATATAACATTTCATCTACGTAGTGCCATGTAAAAAGCAATCCCAAACATATTCCATTGTGTTTTTCGCTGTTCTCAAGCTTTTCGGCATTTCACGATACGCTGCCATACATTTTCCATGAGAGCTTCCAAAGCAAAGTTGCAACGAATGACTTGATATCCTTGGAATTGGAAGTAGAGGGGAAACACGAATGTTGTTTTGCTGGTTTGTTACTCATGGTTTGTTTTATGAGGCATCCCGTTCATGTATTCCACACGGTTTAACTTTTTTAGTACGGTTTTCCTTAAATCCTTTTGGCTCCCACGTTCCCCTTCATAGCTTGCAAGCATTTTTGCCCATCTAATATTGGGCAGCATGTGGTTATGGGCCTTCCGTGTCTGTTAGATTGAATGGCATAGTCTGTATGCTTTTGTCTTTTTACGATATTTAGATATTTTACACTATAAATTCATTCTAGTCGTGGTGGTTATGGCTGGATGAAATGATTAAGTTTTACTTATATGAAATTGTGCGGTATTACGTATAGAATAGAAGCATATATATTATTATATACCAAATATGTAGATTTACATGTACAGCGGATTTTTTTGCTGGTTGTTGGCTTATCTGCACTATGCGCAATGATGACTCTCCGTTTACAGCCTTGCTCCTGTTGTGTATGTATGTAAATATCACAGGAAAGCGTGCGTTTGCTTAGTCAAGTAAACGTGCTACACGAGAGGAGTGTAAAACCGAGACAATAAAACGATCGAAAAAAGCACTTGCTATATAGAACTCATGGAAAACTTCTATTGTTGACTCTGCTGTTTAACAGCGGATATGTGTGATAGTGACAGTGTGTAGAATCACTGACAATCTGAAAATTTTAAAGGGAAACGAGTCAAATTGTTCATTAAGAAAGTTTTATGATCTGATCGATCTGAACAAAACAAACTTGTGAACATAGTATGGTTTAGGATGAAATACAACTTTGCGAGGGACAGCCTGCTATAAAATGCTTTACAAAATCCCATGAAATTATATGGTGCTCACTTGCCTGGTCATGTGCCGATTAAAAATTTGAATTTTATACTATCCCATTGTGCTATCAATCATGTAAATACACAACACAGCAAATATACTTTTACAATTGACAAGGAATATAAGGAAGTCACAAGTCAGTGATAAGACAGTGTCCTTCAAGCAAAGTCATGTGATATGCGACTATATGTGACGCATTCCCTTTCTACTTTCACCGTGTGTGCTTACAAATATAATATCTCATTCTGACATCAGCGATCCGATAAACATAGGAGTTATAGTTATTCACAGCTTTAATTAATCTATAATAAACTGAACCGAGACACATCATCACTTTAGCTTTAATCACTGTACTCGTGTAAATATGCATACGCATGTTAATCTATTATGATGACATTGTCTAGTTATTTTTGGATTCCAAAGTTATCAAAGTTTTAAAATGTATCTTTGTTTGTGGTATCAACGTGCAAAGTAAATATTCAAACATACTCCAAAACAACGCTGTAGTGAACCTTCATTTCTACATTATTGTACTGTACGTAAATAACCTTAGTTGTGGATAGAACTTTGCAAAGTTTAAAACATTTTTGTTTTCTAATTGCGTACACGACGATGACGCGTGCGTATCGATGCATGTTTTGTGTTTGTTGAATTGTATGCATCATTACCTCTAAAAGAGTCCAGTTCCATTCACAGAAACAGACATTATCAATCTTCATTTTTGTTCATTATCTACGCTTGTGATTTGTTCAGCCGTTTCAAAGGTACGCTGAGGAGCCTTTTCAACAACTCATTGTTTTGCTCACGCAAAATATTACAACATACTCGGCGTATAGGTAGTATTTGTTTAGACGGTTTGTAATACATGATGTGCAGACGTATAGATACATAGAATAGAACATATCACATTATGTAAACAACAACATAGATTTTTGTGACTCTATTAGGTAGCTCTTTTGATAACTAACACTGTTTCTTGCAAGAGAGAAAGTCAGCGAGCAAACTAGTACATATATCATTAATATGTGAAAAGGCTTTTTGGAATGCATGTAAATACGAAGGAAAAAAGTGGGAAAATTTATTATTATTATGCATAATACTTGGAAATGTCAGAAAGAGTGACACCATAAGCTGTAAAGTTGTAAATGTAGTGTGCTAACATGCAGTTCAAAGAAGAATCATCGAAGAGTATTTTTATTAAACAATTGATCTTTTACTGAATTATGCTACTTTAATGTTTAACAATTTCGGCATTTGAAGCAATAAAAATCTTGATCTGTTTATAACTTTCTTTTGAATACCATTGAATGGTTAATGTACTAATGTTTTAAACTGAAAATGATAGGTAATAGGTGTCACTGTAACAAGTAGTGTGACAACAACTTTAAATACGTATATATTATTGTTCTTTGTAGACTTTTATTAGTATTATTTATGAAAATTTAGATAGTATTTTGCAATATGGATTTCATTGGCATGAAAGAAGATGACGTAGATGCGGTATACCTTACATCAACTATATAAGCATGTATATTATACATATTTTACTCATACCTTTTATTTTTGGCATAGCGTTAAGCATCTTTAAACCAAATATAATGTGTAGCAAATTCCTCCTAATATTTAACCCTATAATAACTCTTACTTTGTTAGCTTGCTTGTTTGCCTCTTCTAGTGCCTATATCACATATTGCATCAAAAACCATCCCTGTCGTGCTCATGCAAGTCCTATAACCCATGCGTGCATGGAAGGTCTATTGGATCTTTTTTTTTGTCGTACGTACGTAAATTCGCACTACAAACTACGTTGAGCGAAGTGTTACACAGCTTTGATCTGCTCGTCGGACTTGCGACTGTATTATATTTTTTGCGTCGAAACTATTAGGAATTTACGATTTTGTTAGTGCAGGTTATGATCGTCGTAATGCGTAGTTTGTTAGATGGCACATTCTACACATAAGTTTGTCCTGTACAATTTATACTATTATTACCTATTAAATACCTACTCTAAAATACTAGTCGCAGAAGCAAAATAATCTATTTGGTAATAAAAATAGTAAGGTAGGTACATGTTGCATGTTTGTAACATCGTATGTGTAACCTTTCTACTCGTGAATACGTTCTAGTGAAACGGTTTCAACGAGTTTCTTACACATGGGAATACTTTTTCACCGAGAATGATTTTAAAAAATATTAGACAGCATTTCCAGCACTGGATTCATGTGATGTGTGATGGCGATGGTTGAAATATGTAGATTATTAGCTCTAGTATTTACGTCAGGAAGCAGGTTTCACAATACAATTTTCCTTGTAATGCTACTTTTTCTGCTGTTTCTGACCAGCGCAACTTATTGTTTGAATTTCAAGCTGTGATGATGATTTTCATGAGCAAAGCGGATAGCTACATATATACATTGCTATACATATGCATTTATATCACTTGTATTTACACTGAATTCATTATCATTTTTGTTATCCATAAGCTGTAGGTTGACATCAGACAGAGGTAAAGTTGTTATATTTTGGGTTGGAAAACAAGTTCATAGATACATATTATCGTCCATAGTATAGTCCATAGGCATTTACGGTTTACCTAAAAATTTCGTATTCGTGGTTAAGCCTTTAAGAGACGGTTTAACTGATGGCTGTCATTAAGATATGTTATTGTGGATGAATAATATGGCATATATTATACCAAATTGTGAAGACTTTATTTACACTGGAAAATTTTACTCAAGTGTTTTTGTCTGCGTTTTCAGTCGCCACCACAGCTACAGTCAGGGAATAATGAGGTGTTATAGTACTGACCATATGTCACATGCTCTTCACTCGTAAACATGACTCACTTTGGACAACAAGCAAAATATTGGTCGTTTTAATATTTATTAAAATTGCCAAGCAGTAGAAATATATGAAAAGATGAAAAACGCTCATCATGTCATTGGTGCAGATAAAATTCAGTAAAAGAGCATGTTATTTATGTATGAATGTTACACACAGAAAGTTAGTTAGCACTGTGATTTTCACGTAAAGAAAGTATTTTTATTTTCCCCACTTAACATATTTTTGTTTATTCTAAAGGTGAAAGGTGATGTAGCCACACATCAAGCAAAATTTTAGCGCTTCGGTGTTTGCAATTAAGTATTTTCATTAATTCTAAAATCAAAGGACGAACGTTATTGATTAAATCACATTCCAATTCTAAAACTCTCAATTTCCCAGTTAGAAAGCCTTGAAAAGGTAACAACAATTTTTGAAAAGCAAAAGTAGCCATAATATTTACTACCTCAATATTCCATTAATAATAGCTAGCACGCTACCGTGAGTACATAAATAAATCCTGCTCGATACCATTAATAAATTGCTAAGGCTGAGACAGAACTTGTGCCGACCAATTTCTGTCTGCATTTGCGAGTATATATTATGAACGTGAATTGTAAATTGGGCTGCTTTTCGTGGTTGTTTCTACGCAAGTATGGTAAATCGTGCAATGTTAGCGCTATCATTAAAAGGATAATGGTGGTGAAGAGCTCAGGGCCTAGACAGCTACCACCACTACTCCACAACAACTGTAACAGCTACCAGTAGTGTTACCAACTCCATTGCTGTTCTTCTGCAAACATGCTGCTTGCAGTTCCAAAGTTTGGCATGTGGAAAGAGAGAACAACAAAAACATGAGGAATGCCTTCTGGACTCGGTCATATTGAATCTTGAGCCTCTCCAGTGTGGATTGTAAAATCCAGCAAGAAACTTTCCCACCGTGAAATAGTAGCTTGATTCATATCGCATCTAACAATTTCGTCTGCGTACCTACCAACAAACTTTGTGCTAAACAAGTGCGTTGATTGCGAGAAAAGTGTGGCTCAATAAGAATACCCGTTTCCAGAACAAATTTTAGACGCGTTCAACCTGACATCAAAATTAGGAAAAGGTGTTTGTTAGGCACCTACTCCATATTATTAGCTCACATCACAGCACTAACCTTTCCACACAAGTTTTGCATTAGTATTGGTTTCATATCAAAGTGGGGTGATTTGAAAATTTATCAAGTTCCGAATGGAGTTTATCAAAATACTGATGCATACAAATTTGACACATTTCAGTCAAATGAAGCAGAAAACTTTTCAGTGGTTTTATGTGAGATCCATTAAAATAGCCTAAATGCAAGCGGAATCATGTGTATCTGCTTTTCTCGCTTACCCTCAACAACATCTTCGCTATTTTCATCCTCCGCTGGATCAAATGCATTTCATGATAAGTGACTCGAACAATGGCATAAAACGAGAAAGAGAAGACGATCCAAGTGGTACAAGCAGTGGTGTAAGAAAAACAAGAATATCTATACTAAAATAATTCACATAAATTATGCACGTACATTCTGTCTTCGTTTTTGGCTGTTGAGCTGCATTGCATATTGCATTGCATTCTCAAAACTAAAAAGAGTAGAGAAGGTAATCCATCCATTGATCCAGCTTCATTTTCATTCGTAAAGAACTTCTCTGAAAAACATTTTTCAACGTTGAGTAGTTTTTAAAAAACATTGTGTCTACTCGCTTATATCGTCTACACACAATAATTGCCAATAACCATTACGAACCTGAAATCATTCTTTTCAACGTAACGTGCGATTTCTGTTACTGTTGCATATCAAGATTTCATTGATTTTTTTTAACTTTCAGGGGGAGGACAAAGACTTCACTGACAAGTGGCAACAACTTGGTGACGGCAGAAGCACCAAACCGTCCTCCGGGGAAACTGACTCCTCCCATCATCATGAACAATTAAAATACCACCATCCTTGTAACACCAGTCTTCTTAATCATAACTCTCCATCACAATATCACGTACCGGATGAGGTCAGTTTGGATTCACAAGGCAATCCCGAAGGCTCGAATACCCCTTCAGCTAGTACAGGGAGCGCTTCCAGTCCATGTGCAGAATCTGCCACTTCGAAAAAGGAAACGACTTCGTTTTTGTTCGTGGGACCTTTGGGTATGATTTATTACAAATAATTATCAATTTCTCTCTCACTAGCGTTTTTTGTACAACCTAACTGCTTTGTAAGTGTAAAAATCACCAACTATTCACCAATCCTTAACAATTCATAAAACTATCCATACAGTAAATGCAAATTTGTAGATAGATTGCATGGTAGATTGTCCAGAAAAACTGTGAAAATACACCGTTTTTCATAAAATTGTAGCTTTCTTCATAGCTTCTTTGCATTTGAGCGACTGGGGCAGTGTGAGATTCTCCAGGAAAGGTTACTGGGAACGAAGTGCTCCCGTTTCCAGCTTGGCGTTGTTTGTCCGACTCGTACGTAAGGAGCAAGCAAGTCGACGTTTGTCGTTCGATACATGAACACGTTTCCGTGCGCTGCGACTCGTCATCGTTAAAGCCTATATAGCATCATCATTTTAGCCAGGCTTTTAGCCAGCCAAAGCTGTCACTCCACACAGACATGCAAAAATGTTGAAGCCTATAACAAGCAAGGAAGGCCTCAAGGACATTCCACAACGCGTAGTAGGAGTAGTAGCGTTAGAACGAGCAAGGAAGAAGATCAGCATAAGGCTTAATATTAGCATTGTTCACTGTACAATTTCATCAAGAAGCGAGTTATGAAATAAAGCAATATGAGTAGTGGGCAGACAACCCGAATTCAGCAGGAATGTTCGTTTAGTTCAAGTTTAGTCAAATTCAAGAAAGCATGACCGATGGTGGTGATGGTGGAGTAGCAACAAAGTGCTGCTGGAAAGTGATGGAAAACTGTAGCATTTTCCATTGCATATTGTATAGTTTTTGGTGATACGAACAAAGTATTTTACATCAAGCCCTCTAACAATAATTGGATAGTGTGAATTTGTATTTCATATTGTGTCTCTGCTCTCCATTCCACACTCTCTGTAACACAATGGGAGTGAGGCCAAAACCAGAACCACCGTACGGTACACTTGCAAATAATATGTTTGAATAGCATTGCAAATAAATTATTTAGGAAAGTTGCTTTCAGATTTGAGCTTACAATAATGCACTTTTATCGTCACAGCGAAAGCGGCGAAGCATTATGTTAACAAGTCTGGAACAGGTTCGATGAAATTGAAGAATTTTCTAGACTATTCTTGCTATTTTGCATGTCATGGAATGGGTAGCAGCATGCATGTGACTGTGACGCATGGAGCCCTTATACCGTCAATTCACGTTTTTACTTTCTCCAGACTTTGGCATTCAGATTCTAGAACAAACTTTCGGGACGTGGCAGCTTATAGTATGTATGATATATAGTTATTATGTTACTGAGGCTAACATAGCGAATGCATAATAATGCATAGTTAACGATCATTAATTTTATAACATCAAACATCCAGCTAACATTATATCATGAAGTGTGACTGTGGGGCCAAGACCTAACAAAACATTTATAATTATTGGTCTAGTCCAGGGTAATTACAGCACACTGCGATTATGTTCTTGCATGGAATTTGTTCGCATGTATGATGTATGCATTTTATGAAGAAAAAATATAAATGAGTATGAAAAAAATATTACATATAATATTATTAATTATTTACCTAATCCCTTTGAATCAATCTTTTTGCATGCATCACTAAAAATTACTAAAAAAATGAAAATTGTGAACACTTTATGCACTTTAATAGGAAAAAAACGCAAGTACAGTCGCCAAAGGGCAGCGTCCGATGACAACGACTCGGAATCTCATTTACAGATCGCTACCGGATCCCCAGAAACGACTGAAGAAGAGATGGATCAGTCGCAGAGTCCATCTCTTGGGGATCAATCAACTTTGGACAATCAATCTCGAAAGAGCTCATTAGCACAAGAGGAAAGCAGGATGGCTGGGGGTGAGCCTGTCTCAACAATTATCAGTCCGCCACCAACACAAAGATCATCAGCATCCCCAGAGTCCGGCGGGGAATCCCCTGGAGAGACTGCTAATGTACAACCAATTACTGGAGAAGCTACTGGGAGCACTTCTAACGTCATCATTTCAAAGCCACTACCAATAACTGGAGCTCCTACATCCGTAATTCGAAGAGTAAGTCGGAAAAAGCAAGAACATCCACTGCCATTAAACCTATCAGTGTCGTCTCCTCCGGGAAGTAGTAATAGTAACTTTCCTTCGTCTCCTGACTCATCGATTCTTGCGTCTTCTGCGTCACCTGGTAGATCAAGTATTCTTGCAAGGGTCAGTGAAGGCCAATCTATTTGCCCTACCTCAAGTCCTTCGGTAATCCGGGACGAGCTCTATTTTGATGGGAGGACACAGGGTGATCGGCAGGTATTCGTGTGGAGGTACAGGGACGACGTACCCGTACACACAACCCTTGCTTCAGCTGCAGGTCCTGCGTCACCCAGTCTGTCAACTATCTCAGCAACAAGTTTCGTTGTACCTGACGTAACAGGGTCAAAACTAGGTAGTAGTGGTGAAAGCTCTTCGGCATCCTCAACAATATCTCAGCTTCCCCCAGGCATGCACGACCCCCATTCCAAAACTAACGATGGAATGAGTGGAAGTGGAAGCAATACTAGCGGAAAACCACCCAAGAAGAAACTTCGCTGTGGAGATTGTGGAAAGGAATTTAGTCAGCTTAGAAATTACAGATACCATCGGTCAAGGCACGAGGGGTCGGATCAGTTTTCATGTACATGTCCTGTCTGTGGAAAACAATTCAACGATCGAGGGTATCTGAGTAGTCATATGAAAATTCATCGGAATGCCAAAGAATACCGTTGCGAGTACTGCACCAAGGGGTTCAATCAAAGGGTTGCATACAATATGCACAGACGGATTCATACTGGCCATAGGCCCCATCAATGCGAAGTCTGTGGAAAGTCATTTAGCCGACGTATGCTACTCAAACAGCATATGAGGATACATACAGGAGAAAGGCCCTACTCGTGTGGTGTGTGTAACAAAGCGTTTGCTGATAGATCTAATATGCTACTGCATCAGGTACATTTTTCTAATTATTTAATTTTAAAAAACATTTAATTAAAAGTTAAAGATCAAATTATCACATTCCTGAAACTCTTTGCAGAGACTGCATTCTGGAGAGCGACCCTACGTATGCGAGATCTGTAAAAAGAGCTTTTCTAAAAACCATCATTTAAAAACTCATATGAACCATCATGCTGGAATAAAGGTACTATTTACATCTTGAGTAATATAATGGCATAAAAATGATTGCTCACACGTGACTCATATCATGTTACATACGATGTGTTATATCATTATATCATTTATTTTTCTAGCCGTACGAATGTCCAAAATGTCATGCAAGGTTCAGTCAGTCCAGCAATATGAAGACTCACTTAAAAAAGTGTTCAGGAGTTCCCAACCCGACAACAACTCAACGTCATCAAATGCTCAGACGGAATCCTTTGGATATGGGTCGGCCCACGGCTCAAATGCCAACTTTACCACCTTTACCAGGTGTAGTTGCAGCTGCGGCTGCTGCGGCAGCCGCAGCCGGAAATCCTGTCATTCGTGGTAAAGAGCCTTTGCCATCTATATCGGGATCTTCGAGACTCATGTATGATCAGCAGTCCCTCAGTATTCTAACGCAATCGATGGGTGGACAAGGAGTTGGACAATCAGTAGCACCTCCACTTTCACCCGCCCAACATACTAGAGGACAAGTGCCAATCGAAAGTCTACTACTCCATTTAAATGTAGGTCGAAGTAGGCATCCATCCCAAGGTAGTGTTCACTCTGGACCTCCAGCATCGCCAACTTCCGGTGTATCTTTTAATGAGTTTCAACTTATGCTACGTAATGCAGCAGCAGCAGCCGCTGTTTCAACCGGTTCTCGATCGGTCTCAGGTTCCTCTAATCCCACACTAAGATCATACTCAAGCTCCTCATCTCCACCTTCGTCTTCCATGGGTATTCCTTCTGCCAGTATGGCTTCAGGTGGAATGAATGTGATTCCTGGCATGGCCAACTTTGGTGGAATGGTCCTAAGTCCTTCATCAGTCACAAATGCAAGGTACTCTCCCCCAAATAGTGGAAACACAAATGAGCATATTCCACAACCTCCACTTTCTCCAATGATGTCCATTAACCCCAACCTTGGATTGAGTGGATATGGAATAAGTTCTAATTCCAGAGGTAACGGTCACAATGAATCGGCAGTGATGCCGCCTCCACAATCAAGCGCATCTGTGCTGAGAAACGTGCCGACACCGTCCACATACGCCCTTCCAGATATGTTACCCTCATCCCCTGCAAACATTCTCAGAATAGATACAAGAAGTATTGATGGATTTCAATCAATGATTTCACCACCACCAGAACGGTCTAATTCCAGACAGGGACGGGTAGTTCCAAACCCCTTAGCCTCCCCTAGACGCAAACAGCCGTCCCCATCATCTCTTGCTGCGAGCGGGTCGTTCATACCTCTATCTACACTGGAAACTGCAGCAATCGCGTCTGGTCTCAGGTCGCCCTCACAAATGGTCAGGTTTTTGTCGTCTGCCCTGAGGGATGCCGAAAGTCCCATGACACCTAACACTCACTCTTCTTCTACAAGACTGCCTTCACTCCAACACCAAAATGTATTAGAGGCCATGGTGGCTGCTGCAAACGCTGAACAGAATATGGCAATATCGTCACCACCCGCGGTGGGATCAGGGTCAACACGAATCCGTCACGTGCCCTCATCTCATATTCACCACCAAACACAGTCGCACCCACCGTTCCAATATTCCGGGGATCCAACTGTTCTTCCTAGTCTCCACTTAAGTCATTCAGCGACAATCACCTCAGGGGAACCTCAACATTCCACTTTAGTAAATTCAATTCAATCCCAACAAAATGTTAATCCACCTCCACCATATTCCGTTATCACGTCATCTCACATGATCCATCAAGCCGATCAACAACAGCAGCATCATCAATTGAATATTCAACGAGTAGGGGCAAACTATTCGCGTTTTGCATCCTCCTCAACGACCATTCGTTCATCCGTTGGACTGGATGACCATCATGCCCCACCACCAGACCAAAAGCAACACATCGAGCTTCAACACCAGCAACAAGCAACTCCCCATCCACAAAGACAGCATGGATATCATCAAAATTTGCTGCAAAGCCGGGTTAATCAAGGTACAGTACCATCTCCAGGATATTCTTCGTCGAATTCAACTAACGGTGGCAGCTCTGGCTACTCACCGTTTAATCACTCAATCATTTCTAGATCTCGTTCTCATTCTCCAGGTACAATAGAGCATCTGCGGGACAGGAATCAAGATTATCAAAACCAATAAGTACATACATCAACATAAAAAAATATTTACAAAATGGTAGAAATTTTTGTAGGTAAAATATTGAAAGTATAGTAGTACAGATACAGAAATATAACTAGAAATATATTATCCTTCATATAAAATTACGTTTTCTTTGTAGAAGCAAAAAAATTGTCGCTCATTATATTCACCATTCATACGATAATTGACTGATACGGGATAATATATACATACCTACCTAAATACAAAATCTGATTTACACATGGTACGATATCGCCATTAATCGAAAGGAGACTTTTTACGCTAACCGCTAACGAAACAAGAGCATTTTTTCAGTAATCAAGCAGGTTTACATAAAAAAAGTAGAAAACGTATAAGAAATCATTAAATATTAAAAAATAATTAATATTTCACTGGAAAGCCAAAGCCTATACAATGAAAATTTTATCCGACCGATTGTGTATTTGTGTCCAACAATCTACAACTTATATTATAGCGTTTAGGCTTAAGGTATTTAAAATTCATGTGTACAATTATACATTATAATATATATAAATTAATGTGCAATTTCACCTCAAATGAATCGCATGCATAATTGCATCCTTCGTTCAATTTTTTATAAAGTAGGGAAAATGTGTACAATTCTTAATTGAAAGATTAATTCATTAATTGATTTACTCATTCATGTGTGTAGTGAATTAACTTTTTTTTAATCCAGAAGAATCTCGGTGATTTATATACTAACAAAAGAATCGTGTCGTGCGACGTTAAAATCTTAGTAAACTGCGTTAGGCATTCATTATATGCATTAATTATGCAAGGTATGTATTTAATTCATTTAATAGCCGTGTATGCAGACAGGAAATAAGGGGTAGTGGAATGAATATATATATAATGGTTCTGGATTAATTCGAGAATTGTTTAATTTAGGTAGTCAAGAATATGTAGGTAGGTACGTAGTATTTTGCAAAGCATAAAGTTGCACCATTTGAATGAAATTGATGTGCTGGTAATTGGGTCACAAAACTACCCGAAAAAATTATGAGACATATCTATAATATTCTCGATTTTTGAAATTTAAACAAAGAATGCTATTAAGTGAAATATGTACTTGACTAGACTATTAAAAACGGTTTTAAGTACACGTCTAAAACCTTCTACCTTGCGTGAGGCACGTAAAACCGTTCATAGAATATCAACAAGAGTAAAAGCTCATCGATTTTTGAGAAATACATATAATATAATTGTGCTATTAATTGATTGATTATAAACTGAAATAGTACAACAGTCAATTGGATAGATATATGAGGTAAAGTACTTTACTGCATTAAAAATGCTAACTGTGTGTTAAATTGATGTCTGTCTGTGTACCTTAATATAAATAATATGAAACAAGTAATTATTGTGCTTGAAGATTGACTCTAAAATGTCTCACTTTTAAATATTGGTGCGTTTTAAATGTTTAACCCAAAACAAATGGAACCACTAACTAATTTTTTTTTCCAAATGTTTAAAATGCGTGACATGAAACAATGGCACATTTAAAATTCTTCCTTTCATTAAAACTATTCTTGTATATCGAAATCATATTTTAATCTTTTAATTTACCAACAAATTGATAAGGAAAATATATTTCCTAAGAATTCCAGTATACTATTACAACAACTTTGTAGCTCAAACAATTTGCCAGTTCGAATATTGAGGCGATAGATGTTATTTTAGCATGTACTAATAAAAAATAAAACAAATTGATATTGTGCTCCAAAAATAATTGTTAGATGAATAGTTGAACTCAAAACTTGTATCAGAAAAAAAAACTGGAACCAATTGGTGCTATAAAAATGTTTCCTAAGGAGAAGCATCTCAGCAGGGTATTAAAATGTCAAAAAACGCGTTTTCATATTAAAATATATAAACACTGGTTTTGTATTAAATTTAGTAGGTAATATTGTTTATTATAATATAAAACAAGCATAAATTTAGTCAACTGAATGCTGCTAGATTGAGCTGATAACTTCACTTGACTGTCAAAAGGTGATTGACTAAACCAAATACCTGCACATTTAGATGAAAATCCATTTTAAATTGCGCACACGATTGGCGTACTTACTATTAGTCTCAAAAAATTGTAACAATGTAACTATTATAAATATTTAAATACTAGGAAAATAATCATTCCAAACCCAAAAAACTATATAGGTATATGTTTACGTTATTGCTGCATTTATTTTTTAATCGATACGATATTGGGATCAAAATCAAAAGTGTTTACCTGTATTGATGATAAAGCTATATATATTCAGTTTAGTTTTTACAAAAAGAAATACCACTTTTACTGTACTTCATCTATGAAATTGATGTTTTTGGTTGTGACGAAATTATAACAACTGATGATGATGTATGTAAATAATATACACTGAACGTGCTAAATATTGTTTTTTAAGTGTGTTGATATTAAAATAGACCAAAAAGATGTTTGATTTTCATTTTAAGAATGATATTGTGTTGTGATACGCTGACCGTTCTAAAAGTTTTCCAAAGAACAAAGTCATTTAGAATACAAAAGTGGAGATAATATATGTGTATGTTTCGTAGAAATAGTTTATTTATTAGTTGATAAAATGAAGTAACCGATAATTGCAAGTGGTAGGTAGGTAAAATGTATGATTGATTGATCAAAGCAAGTTGTAATTAAGTCGATAAAAAGATGTGTACTAATTTATTTGTTCTTAACAATGCATATGTAGTCATTTTGAAGTCATGTATGCACTTAAATTAGTGAAGCGTTACGCGACCTTTAGTTTCAGGTCAAGTTTCAGCATAATGGCACGGCGCACTATATTCTTTTCAAAGTAAATAAATCTAGGTAGTAATTAAAAGCAGATTATTAGATACCATTACATTTATTATCGTAAAATCGCTCATTGTTTTCATATATTATGTAATGTATTTTTGAATCTTGTTATTTTTATGTGTCAATGTTATCTTATCATTAAGTCCTTAAAGTTTGTTTCTTTATTGTTGTTTTATATTGTATTTTTGAAAACCCACTAAAGAAATTGTATTTAAATTGTTCAAAATAAATGCTATACAATTACATCATGATATTATATAAAAATTTATTCCAGCATTTATATTTGTTTGTGTCACTTATTCGTAACTTTCAGAATTTCATCTATGGCTTCTAGAAGCTCATCAGCTCATTTATTTATTCGCAGGATATTGAATTTTAACATTCTACCACAAATTTTATAGCGAATTACTTATCATAGATTACAACGTGCGAATACATTTGATATAAGAAACATTGGCTTATTAGAACAATTATGAGTTCAATTAGCGCAGTGAAGTTGAGCCATTTTTGAAAGTACTCGAACTATGTAATTGCTAAAAATACTAGTTGACAACAAATTCATAAAACTTAGTTTAAAGCTGCGTTTCAAATTGTATGCATACGTTTGAATTGCTAGCAAACAACAATGACCAAACCAATGATTCAGAAATTACGTTCCGCCCAGTACGAGAGCATTCTTGCTCAGCCCCAGTAACCACAAT
>JAQIXW010001005.1:0-22353 GCA_034700685.1 Willowsia buskii
TGCTGTTTGCGTTTGTTGCAACACTGTCTTCCACTTTTCGAGCTAACGATAATTTAGGTTCATCACTGTTCATTGCGACATTATTCTTATTATTAATGTATGATGGAAGTACTTTTGCTACCTTTGAGTGTTCAGGAGAAGCATCTATTTATAACACAACTTTTATCACACCTTTTCAATGCTTTTCATTTCGCTTTTTCACTAAATCTGATTGATTGGCAAGGATGTAATTAATTTTTTGCTGATGACTTTGCGTTTGAGTAGTATAAGTAGTGATTTAGATTTGAAAACGTATTATGATTATTATTAACATTATTATAGTTATAACGCAGATATTACAGGCGGATGGTGGTAATGATGACGGTTTATGGTTATGTTAGTAATGCTGACGATGATGAAAATGAAAAGAAGGCATGATGTTGATAATATTATGTTGTACTAACTGACCGTACTCTTGATAAAAAATACTTTAAAAAGTAGTATGGCATCCCTAGCCTTGGGTAACGCACTGTGAATGAATCTATAAGAATTTAATATTGCATGTAAATTGTACACTCAGCTTTAACTTGTTGTTGTGATGTATGTTGAATGTGGCAGTTATCAAATTATTGAAGTAATAATTTATTAATTATTTCAAACCATTTTTATTCGAATACCACACGGTGAAATTTCACTTGTCTTTTTGCTCTTCGCAGCACTTTTTCAATTTTTAATTACCAAGGAATGTGTTTTTATAGACAGATATGAAACTTTTTTAAACACTAATAAAATTGTTTTTTTGTGTGGATTTCTGTGCTTGCTACAATGGTTCGGAAAGTGAATGGGATCTGTATTAGTTTTGGTTTTTTTGTTTCTTCATACTTTTGTTTAGAACAATATTGCTTATGATGTGCCTAAAGCCAATGACTGCATTTACGCCCAGCAGCCCAAGTCAAATGCTGGCATTTCAGTTGGTAAGTTTATCTCTATAATTTTTTATGTTTAAGTATCGTTTTTCCTTTATAGAAATTTTTTACTTAGGTTGTAACATATTGTTGCACGCGCACGATCATTTATAGAGGCATGGCGAATTGCGAATGAAGTAGCAAATATTATATACCAGCATAATCATAACTGTTTCATCAGTATGTCATCATGAGGTCCGCCACACGTACAGTGAAGAATATGACTGTGATTTGAGCTTGTCCTGATTATGGGCAATTTTCGTTTGGATAAATACGAGTCACTTTGCACTTTGCATTTTTGCATGACTGGATAGATATAAATACGTGTGTGCGTAGAAAGTTTTTGAAAATGCAATCCGTGTATATCGATAATTATCAATGCATGATTTTAATTGATTATCTTACTTATTGTGAAAGATTTAAAAACACCAAGCTGGCATTAATTTGTCAAAAGGGGAAATAATTAATGCGAATGTTCAAATCATTAAAAAATGTTAGCAATGTTCTCGTATTGTGTGAATGTGATAGTGACATCGTATCCATTTGTTGAGGTGTGTGCAATAGTGCTCGTTGTGGTTTTTACTCACATTGTGCTAAGATATATTGAATCCTTCAAAATTTCAGAGAATTTGATTCCTCAAGCTGCCCGCTTGATATTAGCAAATGCTCCGAAAAATCGAAGCGACTTTGTTGACCAAGAGCGGAGCGATTCCGATGACTATGATTATGTAGTTACAGATGACACTGATTCAGAGCCGGAGCCAAATATCCCACCTCCAGACTACGATAGTTACACGGATGACTTCCGGGATTCATACGGTGACTATGGTAATTGCAGAGCACAGCACATTATGGAATCTTTATAATTCGTCAATTTACTGTTTCTCTCCCCTGTATGTTTTCCAAAGTGCAACTTTACCAGGTTGCCATGTATATTCATTATGTATCAGAAAAACAAACAAATAATATTTTGAAAAAAAAATCATTTTAGAATTTTAGTCTTTTCAAAAATCACTTTTGATTTTATTATGACCCATATTTTGTCAGTGAAAACAATTACGGAATAAAATTTAAATTAAAACTATCCCCTGGTGAAGTTGCAATTTGAAGCAGGATGTATCGTTATCTTATATACGATTTTCAAGATTTGGGCTTGTTGTATGCTGATCCTAAAGGTTTAGAAGTAATTCAAGAGGAAACTGAGAGCCAGATGTCATCGGACAGTGATCAAGAGTTGGACCAACTCAATGACTTTGGTTACAATGATATCTCCTCCACCCGCCGCAAATCTTCAGCTCCAGATTGCGTGGATCATGTGGACCATTTTGGCGTGACCGACTTTGGTGGTTCCGGTGATATCTTAACTTATTCTCATGATGATGAATCAGATCATCAGGACACAAAATGTGCTCCTGGAGAGATTCTTACCAAGCACATTAGGATTTCTGCGAAGGACTTTGATCCAGTAAGTGGAGTTTGATCCGGTGTCACTGCTATTTGATTTAAAGTTCTTGATGATGATAAAAGCTTTATATTTATTATTATTATTGTTATCTTTCTGTCACGTAGGACCCCATTCTACAACGTTTGTACCATGTATCTGAGCCCCATCAGGCTACCCCATCAGAAAATGGAGAAACCGTGGCAGGTCACATGAACATACTCAGTGGAAACCGTAAAAAAGGAACATTTTGGAATGCGTGGCGAAAGAAATTTTATGTTGTTTCTGCTGGAAAACTAAACGGATACGAGGTAATCGAATATTTTATTTATGAACTGACTTTCATAGCGCTTTATTTTATGTACTAAACAAAATGTTTTTATCATCAACAGAAGGACGACTGTCAAGATCTCTTCCAGTCAATCAACCTGATTGGAGGCAAAGTGGATTTTCTGGACCCAGTGGAGTTTGTAGGACCAGAGCAGGTAAAAATTTGTAATTTCAAATGTACATCAAAGCCATCCACTGTTTGAAAAATTAATGTTTCGTGTGTTTTTCATTTACAAAATTATTTTAGGGAAAAGGCATGACCAACCGGATTATCGGAGTAGACGATGGAGTGAGTCAAGACAAACAATTTTTAAAAACATATATTTATAAATTAAAAGATTTAACATTGGTAGCAAGGGAAATGATTTTGATTTGTTATGAAATTGCAGAAAGGTCACTACTTTGTGCTGCAATGCTCCACACCTGAAGTGGCAAGACGCTGGGTTGCCTGTCTGGAACAAGAAATGGCTAGAACGTTATCATTTGCAGTTCCTATTCTTCCCAAAAGTCCTTCCCTGTTTCGAGATATCATTTTGGTTGATATCGGATCTTCTAACATCAGAGCGGGTGTCTTAACGCACCAGCGTAAGTTAAATCAAAATTAAACTGAAGTTATACACTATGTATGTAATTCTAGAATTGCCATTCCTATCTTGAGATTTCATTATCATGTTTTTAGCAACCCTTCCTGCTCTGTTCTTTGCTTCTGTGATGTCTGAGAATTTAAATTCCGGTAAAATGGTCTACGGAAATGACGTCTACAACCCTGATTATCGTAAAAATGCCAAAATCACCTTCCCCTTTGAGTGTACTTCAAAAATGTGCCAGGTAAATAAGACAAACCCCATCGATAAAATCAAGAGATATCTAAACTGTTCTTATAATAACCTGACTTGTTTTTACAGAACATAATCGAAGTAGAAGCAGTTCAAGGATTCTTGGTTAAGATCTTTAAGGATTTAAATGTTTCCCCTGAGAATTATAGACTTATTCTTAACCTTCCCCGGCGAGTTGAAAACAAATGCCGAACAAGTATTCTTAACTTGCTATTTAATACTTTCCAGGTACAATGCTTCATAGTTTATTATATTCATTCACGTATGATGTATGATAAATAGATGATTATATGATATCTAATTCACGTTGTTTCGTATTATAACTTTTTAGATGCGGAGTGTTATGATTGCCCATCAAAGTGTCGTTGCATTCTGGGCCTACAGTACTGATAATGGAATAGTGTGTGACATTGGCGAGAGATGTGATATCGTACCTGTTAGCCAGGGTTTCATTCTGACACAAGCTTGGTCTCGAGCTCCTTACGGAGGACAGCCATTGAAGCATTCCCTTCGTCAAGGACTGGGGCCTCAGGAGAACGGACTTTATTTATCAACCCCAGCAGAAAATCTCGTGCTGCGTTTCATTTCAGAAAATTTTGTTTGCGTCAGTTCTAACGGATCTCGAAGGCCTTCCCAGGATTCTCAAGAGATTGTTGTAGAAATGGATTTGAGAGATGTTCTATCGTTTTCCTCCAGCTTGATTGGGGTGAATCAAAACGTCCTTCGAGGTGTTGGCGAAGGATTTTTTGATCCAGGACTGTATGGTTTTGATTGCGACAGCCTTCCCAAGATGATTTTTAAATGCTTGCAGGTGCGATCTTATTACATTTAAGTTACAAAATGTATTATGGAATATTTATTTATGTTTTGTCTGAAACATTTACGATATTTTCATTAACATTAATCATATTTTCGGTGCCATTCTAGAACTGTGGAGTTGACATTCGCAAGGAAATGAGTCAGAATATTTTGCTTGTTGGAGGCAGTACTATGATCCCTGGATTTCCAGAAAGACTGGAACATGAATTGACAAAGCTGTGCCCACCGCACCTTAAGCCAA
Organism: Willowsia buskii; assembly: GCA_034700685.1. NCBI lineage: Eukaryota > Metazoa > Arthropoda > Collembola > Entomobryomorpha > Entomobryidae > Willowsia > Willowsia buskii. The sequence continues at coordinate 4,612 of JAQIXW010001005.1, forward strand.
AGGTATATATTATACTTTTGCAGATTTGTTATATTTAAAGTTTGTAATGCATTGGTATCCTTTTTTCTTAACTTTTGGTGTTATTTTGCATTTACTTATGAATAGATAAATGTATCCCCGTACCGATATCATGGAAGCTTTATCGGTTCATCTGTTTTGGCGACCACCGAGGCCTTTGAGAAATCCCTATTACATCGCGCCAAATACGATGGTGGACCTGGTCCAGCATTTTGGATGATCTAAAAACTCAACATGACAATTTACAATTACAATAGAGCATTCAAGGTACATGCAACATAGCTTTAATCCATAGGTAAATCTCACGCTATGACTTAAACGCAGCACAAGTAAACTACTCGATTATTTTTATTTAAACGCGTATATGAAGTAAGCATTTGCTGATTAGTTTAAATAAAATGACTAAATGAAATACTTTCTGGAAGATGCAACTTTGTACCAAAACCACCAACATTAATTCCTACAAAAAACCAACATTCCTACTATAAAAACAGAGAATATTCTTCTTGTTAAATATATTATATAATATGTATTATGTAACAACGACAGATTTCAAAATTTAATGTCGCAATCAACTTTTGAAAAAATGCACTGTATCGTAGTGGTAATTTATTTTAATGAGAATTATTTGTTATACATTTTTAATCGCAGTCTACGTATAATAGAAACGGTTTGTTAGTTGTCTTTATTCTTTCAATAAATAAATGTAGTCATTCAATATTATGCTTGTGTTGTGGTTTTTACTATACTGCTCACCATTGGTATCCTTTATGAATTGCATCTGTTACATCAAACCTTTTGCATGGCATGCATTATACAGACAGAGAAAGAAAGACGTTACCACAAAACAAGTGTTCGAAGTGAAATAAAAAATGAATTTATTGACTGCAAAATTTTCTATAGCATTTTCACGCTGTGTTGTTCTGGTCGGTTCAAAAACATGATACTCATTGGAACTATCCAGTGAAGATATTTATGGGTTTTTAAGATGCGCGGTCGATGTTTTTATTTAAGCGGAAATAATACCTATGAGAAGCCAGCTCATTTAGCATCACAGGAAATGGGAAAATAATTCAAACGTTTATTGCAGAATCACAAAGAAGGACAGAAAAGTTTTTCAGAAACAAACGACATGTAAAAAGACAAAAGAAAAGACAAAACAATGGTGTATAGGCGGAGAAACGGCTACTCATGTTAGTAATAATAAAATATAATATATGCATTATCATTTCACTGAAAGTAAACGGTCATGAAGAAAAAAAACAATTGTGTATTTACAAGAAAAGGAATACACATCTATTGTGCAAAAGTTCTCGCAAAAATATGTATTATTTTGGTTATGCATGATAGGGGAAGAAGGCTCAGACAGACTAGGAACATTTTTATCAGTGTATTCATGATGGGGCGGGGCTCATGTGTTCCGTGCTCGGGAAATCTAGTCGGGATCATACGTTTACGAAACACGCCGGACTTTTTTATGACCATTCTTTTTAATCATATCATTCTTCCTTACTATCTTTTTAATGTAACAACTTTTCTTGAACGATGCAATGCAACATGCAACTTGGCGACTACGTAAAACGTTCTCTCAGCATTGGCAATGAATGGCTATATGGTCTATACCAGCAAAGCACTCACGCTGAGATTCAAACGGCACTTCATTCTCTCAACTTGGTTTATACCACGCTCCGCATTTCATGTGTAAAAAAGAGCATCACCACCACTTCACCACCGCCACCGGAAGGGCTACACACAAAGCAAAATCGGAGAAAATTCACAAAAAGTGCAACGGCATCGTGTCTGTTGTACTAGTAAGCAAACTAAAGCTGGCAACTACTTAAAGGAAAAATGAGTACCACATGGCAAGACCGTCGATTCGCCAACAAGAGCAAAAGCGAACGAAACCAGTAGAAAAAAAGTGATGCTGCCTCTTCTCCATTTAATGTCTTTCCATTGGAACGTGCTGTCTTACTGACTTACTTTTACTTCTCCTCATGCTATTCACATGTAGGAAGTAAAAGGTCTCACAGAAAAAAACACATCTCAGTAAAAGCACATTGCGTTGTTCCGTGTGCTGAGCACAAATCTTTTCTGTGAATGTAATAGTGGCCAATCTGCCTTGATTTTCTGCTTCTCTCTATCTATCCCTATCCATTGCTTTTACACATGTCATGTCTCATTTTTTCGTATTCTGTTATGCTTGTACATGCATGTAGCAAATCTATACGTGTAGTAGTTAGCAGAGTTTTGCAGTTGTAACTTTTCTGATAGTGGGAGAAATGAGCATTGACAAAAGTTGCAAATCCTTTTCGGAGATGAGGTTAACGCTAGAGATACGGGGAAAGAGAGAAGATGAAGAAAAGAAGGAGCAAGACAACGGAAGTCATTTTGTATGAGAAGGCAAGTTCAGCCAATGGAACTTATCATCATTCACAATAAATACGTTCATGTTCATAGAGCTGTATGCTAGCAGCTCGCTAGCATGCTTTCTGTTACTGCTTACTATGTGAAAGAAGAGTAACGGAAAAAACATAAAAATCATTGCAACAACGAACTCTCACTCAACGAAACGCTTTCTGAAGAAAAAAAAACTGGTGGAGATGAGTAGTAAAACGGCGATGATATAAACTGGTGATACCATTGACTTAACTTGTTAGTACGATTTCAGTTCCACTACACAACGCCGACTTTATAGGCATTTTAGTACACTAGAATGACTAGCAAAGGCATTCTCTCGGCTCCGCCATCATCACCAGTACTATTATTACTGCAAATTGTAAAAAAAGGTTTGGGGTACAGATAGATGAAAATTTTGTAGAGAAAGACTGAAAGCGAGCTCAAGTTGGCTATTTTATTCTTGTTCTTGTAGTAGTCAGTCAGGCCAAGTGGTAGCAAGACGGTTTTCTTTGGCAGTCTTCTCGCAGTTGCACACCAGCAACAATAGCAGTGATGGTGGTCGCTTTGGCAATCTCTGCGTTTGCTACTACTGTGTGAGCTCAAAAAAGAAGACAACTTAATATCCTCTTTCACTCACTAACCATTTGATACACACACGCACGTTTACAATCTCTCTTGAAAGTATCGATATAATAAGTAGAAAATAAGCCGTCTCCTCTGACAAAGTAATCTCCCCTTGAGACATATTTTACTATAGGATAAATGTTTTAAACGGATAGGTTACATCTTTTGTGTAAGACAAGAAGCATGGCATGATAGATTTTGGTTGGGAGACTCTAAATTTACGATTTTGCATTGTTGCATCCCAAAAAATTTCTGCAATTATTTCTGTCTTTTTCTACCTACACGTAGAAAAAACAACTATGACGGGTTAGCACTTGGAATACACGTGTTGGTAGTGACAGGGGTTATGAGAATCGATTCGTTCTGTTTATAAGTACAAACGTACCTTTTATGTTTTGAGGAGGAAATAATGAAAGAGCACGCAGTGCTCATGTTATTTTGACCATATTTAGCAATTAATGGGGAAAACAATTTTGTTTGTGTGAGTGACGAAATAAAGGTAATCCCTGATTAGATGATTAGGATACGAGAGAATGCCTAGAGCACAAGGTAGCAAGAGAGAGAGATAGAGAAAGAGCTGTAAGTGTATGAATTCAGATTTGAACGAATGCCATCATACTTGAAAAAAGTGTTTCTCCAGAGGCAAGCAAGCACGAATGACCAGGCTCATTTAAAGTTTTGTCAGGCATGCTTTGTCTGATTCGAGATAAATGGAAGATGTTTACATTTTTGTCTGAGTGTCAATCAAAGTCTTGTTTTCCAAACGATTTTCCTCCACTCAGAGAGTAGTTATCTCTGCTCCACTTTTGTAGCGTCAAGTAATAATAATAATCATCCATCAACATTAACTACTGCTTGTGTTTCAACAGTGAAGTATCAATAATAATAATAATAGTAAAGTAGCAATAAGTGTGAGAGACGTGATAATAATATTCCTTGCTACGTTTATTTTAACACAAAGAAAAAGTGTTTCTTGAGGCTGAAAACATAACACAAACATACTTGGTGTATGCTTATGTGGTGTCGTGGTGGTGGCGACGATGATAGCTTTTGGTGCTTCTGTGCCACTATAATTTTTGAAGTTTGCAGAGGACTTGTTTTATTGCTTCGTTTCCATCAAAGAGAGGCGAAGTAAGCCACACGATCTCCTTTCCACAAACAACCTTTCCTTCTTCCTAAATATTAGAAGGCACCGTATAAAAAACCAAGACAAAAAGCCAAGCAACGGTAGAAACGCCAGCAGCAAAAGCAAAGCCATACAAACATCTCAGCATCATCAACTCGGATTCAGCAGACGCGTTTTCTATGCAACTTTGCAAGCAGTCTCGATCCGTGTAAGTTCCAAGGAGCACACACACAGAAATCCACAGACTAGAAGACACACACATTCACTAGCAAGCACACACAATACGTCACAATAACCTCGTCGTTCCCGAACTATTTTCAACCCACGTGAAACCATCTCAATTCACTTGCTTCTCTGTTCTTCTCCCGGTTGATAGTGTGCATTTGAGCGAGAAGTGTTTTCTTTTTTACGTGCTAATACCGATACAAAAGTGATAATAGAGAAAAGCCGAAATTGCATCAAAACAACCACTAACCATCACTTCTTCATCCTCATCTGCTTCCTTTCTCCAATCTAATCGACTCTCTTTCTAATCTTTATTATTATATTATTTTTTACATTTTGTAAATTCATGGATCATTCCTTTTTATTCTGCGACTAGCTCCTACAAATAAGTTTACGTGAAGCCATCGCCACCGTTTTGGAGAGAGAGAGAAAGAAAGAAAAAAACTCTATTAATTATTTATTTCTTGCACGTCTACTCCAAACAAGATCATCGTCAATACTTGAAGTCATAAGGGAGCTGTATTTTCTACAATTTTCATGTCAGTTGACATTGAAACTTGTTCCGTCCTGTACTGGCAATAAGCTTCTGAGATGTGGATACCCAATCTTTCACCGTAAGTCCATGTTTATTTTCATCAAGGAATTTGCATGTTTGCCAACAAGGAGCAAGTAGCAGTATTTGTTCCAAGGCTTTTATTATACACTAGATGCATCTCAAGTTCTTTGTTTGTGGAGCTGTGAGTGAGGCTTCCTCGTGAAACAAGATTTTAGGCTTCTTTACACAAATTGTAATTCAGTACAGAGCAGTCTGTCCCACTAATTCTCAATGCTATTGTTTTGATTTCATATCTCTATCCTGTAATTTTATCATATCAAGTTGCTAGCAATGAAATTTAGTTCACGCAGTTCTTGCTACTTTTCAATGTTACTAGATAAGCTAAAAACTATTTACGAGCGACAGAGAAACATTTAGAGATGTGCTTAACACAAAACTTGTAATCGGATATAATTGCAGGTTTGCAATAAAGTTAGGTTGGAAAGGGATTTTCCCTGGTTAACTCAAAATTGGGATTTTCTTCAAATCTTAATATTTTAAAACTAATTTGCATTGCATGCAAAGTAAAAAATTCATTAAATTCAGAGTTTGAACCCGAGTATTTATAATTTGGCTAGGTCTTTTGATTTAAACGTTTGATTTGGGAATTCGTGATTACAAGGTTGCATAAATGCAAACAAAAGCATGCACATGTACAAAAACACTTCAAACTCATATATGTATTTTTTACGATCATTTGAAAACAATGCTACTTTTAGTTGGTCACACTTTCGACCTGGCAAAATAAAGCATTTAAGCAGTCCTTCCTCAATACTTAAATTATTCAACATAATTACAGGCCTTACCATAGCTATAAGTTAATTCACAATAATATTGTTATTCCGACTTTTATATGCTGAATTCACAAGTTTCAAAGCAACTCTTGCAAAATTATCATCTTTTGCACGGCGCCAACACAATAATATGATGATGTAATGCTTCCAGAAGATGTTAAAGTGGTATGTCTGCAGCTCGGCATCATAAAATGCGCTTTGTTTACCCCTTCATTCATGAAATTATTATTTTACACCCTTCTTGCAGATACGATACAAATAAACACTTCTCTGTCGGCAGGAAGCAGGAGAGTATTTATTCAAAACCTTTTATGGCATATTTAATAGTTGTTTCAGTAATATCTTTATCTGTAATAAAACCATAAAGCTTAATATTATTTGCTTCAAGTTGAAATCTCGCGTTTGCGACTACGGTGGACAGCATACATAAAAAATATTCCTCATCTCATCAGGATATAATTAAATATGATAGCGAGTGACATTGAAAGGATAGAGCAAAAGTAATGAAAGATCAACAACTTTCACATTACCATTCACGCAAGGCGACACTTCAACACTCTGTGATATCACAAGTTTAATAGATCACATTAAAACTTTTACATTCACAATATACAGCTTCCAGCAAAGTGCGAGAAGTGACAAAGTAATGAAAAGATGAGATTGAAGTAGATAGGTCAGATAAAATCAAGTCTATTTACAGCAGAAAAGGCATGCTTAACTTTACACCAACTATCATGAAGATGGCTGTAGTAAACATTTTTTTTCAGCTAAAAAACAAAGCAACGAACATCATCACTTCATCCATAATATCTCCAGATTCAGTTGACATATCTCAAGTTTGTCCACAGAACTCTACACAATACGTTGCAGAACAAAAAGCTTCAAATGCAAGAGAAACTTTAGACATGAAAACTACGAGAATATGAAACAATATAAAAGGATTGTATTTAATTTAAACTTGGAGTACGAAATGTTTGTGAAAACGATTAGTGTAACTTATTCCCTAGTCATTTCCTTAACGTGTTTTATAAAGGGATCATCAATTCTGAAAAAACGATTGCCTCTTTTATGCTGCACCACTTTAGAACTTACTACAAGAATCGTTGCCTATTACTACTGTTGGGTTGAACTGCTTCTAAAATATTATGCGCATAATAATATAAAATATAGATGTAAGCATTATATTTTTTCATGTCATGTCACTTTAGTGGTAAAATAAGGGGATTTTAATAAGCGAGTGCTCCCACTTATTGATGATGATGATGATGACGATTCTGTTCTATTGGAAAAAGCTGCTTAAGTCGATGCCATCCTCTTTCTTTGACTATTTACAGATGAAAGAAGCAAGTCAGAAAGCGTGTGATGTCTTTAAATTATGCCTTGCCGTTGGAATCACTGTTACATTCTTGTGTGATTTCCCACCAGCTCATGCCGCAAGTGATGGAGAATCCAAGGAGGAGAAGGGCTCTGGAACGCATCACAAACTCCTCATTATCATGCTGGACGGGTAAGTTCATAAGTGGAATTGATGTTGAAAGCTCATGAATGCTTATGTTCTCATAAAGGGGGAAACAAGGATTCTACAATATTTCTCCTCTCAAAAAGTCAAAAGGCTTTACTTTACATGTACGAACATAATTCTGTGTAGGGATGGATGTGCTGCAATAATGCATTGTAGGAGAAAGAGTCAAATAGTAGTCGCTAGTCTCTGGTAAACATGCAAATAGGACGTGGCATGTGGCAGCACATCGAATCAAGATTAGATTGCATAAAAGACGGAACACGCCTTTCCTTTTATTTGGAAACTGATCTTTTCGCATTCACTATTCATCATCAAAAAGAGAAGTTGGGTGTAATGAATACGTATTATGGTCCATTATTCTTATACTCATAAAAAATAGGTAGAAATCCGGGTAGAAATCTTCATATACGTACATAATAGGTAGCTTGTGTCCTTCTCCATACGCACACCACTCATTTTGTGGTAAAAAAAGGACCATGGAGAATGGGGAACAAAGCCTTCTATTTGTGTGACGTTGTCTTTTAAGCGAACAAAAGAGCCTATGGCTCCCATGATTGTCATTATGTCACGTACTGCCACGACCTCCTTTTCCCATTTTCTCTGAAGCTTATTTTTCAGCCAAAAGCTCTGTAATAGTCATATTCATCCTCAGATTTCCGTTTATGCCTGCAATCATTGATAAACAAAAATACTTCTAGTAGAAGTCAGCAAGATTTTTACTAGCACATATTATAGCAAGTTGAAAAAATGAATGTAAACAGAAGGGGAAGTTTGCAGACAAAGTGGATCTTTATTGTATTTCATTATATAGTATTTTTTACGAATATATAGTGGTTGGGTGGGTGTAGCGGAATTGTTTGTGGATCTGGCTCTTTCCTTCATAAAATGTCAATACTAATATTATGTAGGCATGCACATACCTACTCTGGCCTGGTCTCATGACGACGGTGTCTCATATTTTGATTGTTTTCTTTGAAGAATGAAGTTGTGCTAACTTGACTTCTTTCCTGTTCTCAAAAAACTTGCTGACTAATACATAAAAATAATAGCAATTATTACACATACATACTTAATTCAATAAACGAGAAAAGGTCATCGACCGTTGCATGATGATGTGAGCCGTGAGCACTGTCGGTGTGGTTCAAAAGGGGCCAGGGCGTTCATATCCATTTATCCATGAGCCATTCACCTTCTGTTAGTCCTGTTATTACTTATCATCAAATAAAAATGGTGAAGTAAGTAAAACAAATGATATGAAGAATGAATTCATCACGCACAAAAATAACCATTTTTATTGTATGCAGCATGCAAGTAATCTTTACTTTTCAACTTTGTTGATAATATATACCAATCGCATAATATATAATGAAAAGCCGTTCTAAATTGAATGAGAAAACTTAGTTGTTCTGGTGTTCGAGAATTCTGTGATTTCTTAAAGACAAGTTGAAAGAACATTTTTCCAATTTTCTACATGTATCGTCGATACCGTGGAGAATGTGCTGCATGAAATAAATTCACGTCTAAAATCTTAGTGCTTATGCATTATGCCCATTTGTCTGCTTGCTGGAACTCGTTATCGGTTAAGCTGCAAAAGAAATGGTGTAAGCTTGAATCATTGTGTACTTAGCCAGATTGCAAGTGTAAATAATGTTATTGTTTCCGTACAAGACGCTTCTTTTGCAAAAAGAAAGAAAGTTTTTTTTCGCGATATTGTATCTGATTATAATAATTCATGCGTGTTCGTGCGTGACTGCTCATTTATTTCCAGGTTTAGGTGGGATTATTACGAAAACCAGAAGGATGAACTGATCGGCTTCCCTACATTCCTTCAAGAGGGTGTTCAAGCCGAATGGGTGGAACCCGTATTCCCTTCCCTTTCTTATCCCTGCTGGACATCGATAAGTACAGGCGTGTACCCTGAGTATCATGGAATTCTCGGTAACTATATGTTCGATCTCCAGCACGATGCCGTGTTTGATTTGAGCAATCATACAACCACAAAAATGGAGCATTGGTGGCAGGACAGTGAGCCTATATGGACCACTGCAACGAGATATAAACGAAAAGCATTTCTTCGCTATTGGTCCAGATGTGATGTTCCATTTGATCAAATAAAGCCTGAGAGATGTTCTGGATACACGGAAGTGAAAGGAGTGAAAGCAATCAGGGATACGTTGCGTGTGGCAGTAGACAGTTTACAAAAGGATTATGATTTAGTTATGGTAAAAATTATACAAGAAAATGATATACCTATATACACTTAAAGTCATAATACATATATGTTTTACGTAGTCATATTTTCCACAAAGGTTTTCTTTCTCTATCGCACCTAGTAAAACAATAGAGACTGAAACAATAAAGAATGTCGATATTTAAGTACCTTCCTTGTTTTCCAGGTATACGGTGAGCACATTGACAACATTGGGCATAAATATGGACCCGAGTCGCCAGAGCTAAGAAAAGCAGTACGTGATGTAGATAGTGCATTATCAGACTTTCTCGATCAAATGGTCGACACAGGCCTTGATGAAAAGGTGAGTTTTTTATGGGGCGACGTGAGAATTTCTATAACGGATCGTATATAGCTAGTTAGTTCAGACTAAGCTAACTGCTTGAAATGTCGTTCTACTCCTCATTGTTTTCTCTCGATACTATCTCTTGAGCCATGATTCATGATGGTTAACTCACCGCCCTTTTGTTACCGATATAGGTCAACGTTATAATTACGGGTGATCATGGAATGAAATGGGTAGGGGAAGATTCGGATGTGACCTACTTGTCCTTGGATCAGTTTATAAATGCCTCTGATGTGTATAAGGTTCTGGACAGAGGTGCCGTAATAGAAATTACCCCATATGCAAAACAAGTAGAACAGGTATGAAGAATACTCATTATTATTACTACACAAGGCTTTTGCTTTGACTAATTAGCCGAATCGCTTGAATATCGTTATACGATGATATGTATGTGTACCTAATGCTTAAATGTTCTGATCAGTGTACCATGAAAGGTTAATTTTTACTGATTTTGTTGGCGCCTAGGTTTATAAAGGCTTGAAAGGACATGAAGGATTCGACGTGTATCGTCGAGAGGAAATACCAGATTACTTTCACTTCAAGAATCACAGATTAGTCCAAGATATTTTGGTAGTTGCTAAGCCGAATTATTTTATTCGTGGACTGCAGAGTTCGAAACAGATTCCTAGAGATCCTCCCAACATTGAATATTGGGGAGGGGTTCACGGCTACTCAAACATGACAGAAATGCGTACAATATTTTTCGCAAAAGGACCAGGTATTATTACAGACTGAAGATTTCAATCCATTCTATTTTACTAAAAATGCTTCATGCTATTTTTTCGCACAACTCATCGTAATTTCTTTGTTGTATTTTCTACTAGGATTCCAGAAGCGAATCGTTCATCCACCAATTCAAATGGTAGACATGTACCAAATATTTACCCATCTTCTCGACATCCCTTCCAGACCACATAATGGTTCATGGTCTAGAGTTTCAGGAATGCTTACAAGCAGATCAGCTTCCAAAGCTGTTTGTGATTTCTGTATAATTATTCTCTCCATTACATTTTCCTTTATAAACTTTATACGTTATCCATTTACAGTGCACATCTAGACGTATTTGAATTCACTTTTTCACTGTTTCAGAACTTGATAAACTACTTTTTTTATAATTATTATTTTAATGACTTATACTCTTATTTTATGTCGACTTTAATTACTATATTTGCGATGATCATACGGGAACTTAATGAGATTACCTGATTTGTTTAAGATTCTCATCCGGTAAATGATGTTTTATTTTTGGCCCCATTAGGCTTTCATTCCAATAATTAATGGGGGTTATGACGATAAGATACACATGTTAAGGAGTTATCGTAGTTAGGAGTCACTTACGTTCGTGGGAGTAGCCCACAGTTTCTTGATACAAGCAATAAAAATACGTAGACTTTGTGTATACTTGTAAACACTGTGTTCAGCTATAACAGTTCTCACGTTCATGTTGCTATCTTATAATTAGAACCTTGTAACTCGTATTTATTGTGACAATGCGTTTATATATGAATACCAATTTGTAAATACTTTCTGTTCATTGGGAACTAATAGTGCTAAGAATTATTATTTTGTGAAAAGTAAAGATGAGCGAGATTGAATCCTCCATCGGTGACAGTAAAATTTCCTATGGCAATAAACATTCTATGATACAAATCCAAAGGTACTCAGACAATAGGATTCGCGAATGCCTTCATCAAAAACACTTTGTTAATTACGTCGTAAGCAGAATCATGCAGACTAATATTACATAAAATTCGATTACAAACATTTGATAGTTTCGACAAACTTTTTAATGCTATTAAGTTTGCAATTAATGTTAGTGATTATTAAATTTCCAAACTAATACAGACTTTTTTGCCATCCTTAAAACTGTATTAAGAACACGAATGGGATGGGAATCGGTCAAGGTGTACTATATTGCCTTCAAATTGCCTCAGAAGGGCTATACAAAAACACTCCCTTGTCAAATTCATTAGTATTAAAATGCAATGATTTGAATGTATAAATTGTTTTCCATGAAATCAGGAATAAACAGAGCCAGTGGTTATCTATGCTGCATGCAATCAAAAGACAAAATTTATTAAATTCTTAATTTGGAAAATACCCTGGTCTAAAGAGTTTGGAAGAGAAACTGGAGAATTTATTGCATTTACTGATGCACACTTTTAGAGCGTAATTAAAAATATGTACTTTACAGTCGTTTGTGTATAATATGTAGCTTCTCCTATCAGATTATTACAGTTAAGAAAAATCGTCTTATAAAAAGAACTGAACTTTACAATGTCGCAGCAAACTTGTAACGGATTATATAAAATTTGTCAGCTTTGAACTAATTTGTTGAAAATTGCCCATGAAATTTTAGTCCGGATTGACGATAGAATATTTACCGTATACAATGTCTAAAAATTAAGGTACAACGAACTTTAAGTACGAATTGCGTGTACGTATAAATGGCGCCACAAAAACATGTGCATGCACAATCACAGAAAATTCCTACACATGAAATTTTTTTAAATCTTGCTAAAATGTGATCCGCCAAAATTTAGTCCAATATAAAACATCGTAAGCAATATTATGAAGGATATCCATAGATGGACATAGATGTACTGAATGATATGCGATTTTTGAAACTATTGCTATTAGAATTCCTCTTGTTGTAATAATGTAACTCTGAATTTTTAAGTAAAAATAAAATGCTACTGGATTACTTAATATTGAAAATATTATTGAGAATAAAAGGCAATAAACAGAAAACTTATGACAATGATGATTTAATGCATATTTTTTTCCATTATTGCAATTTCATTCATCCACGAAATTCATTCATTGATGAAATATTCATACATATATCAAGTAATTAAAAATAACCTTTTGACTCATTGTCAGATAACTGTTTGCTATCCTGGATTCGGTTTGATTGATTCGGTAAATCATGTGCATACTTTATATGGTAAATTAATTTTTGATGTACTTTATTTTACGTTTCTTCATTTCATTTCGTTACATAACAAGCAAGTATCTACTTCATAACAATTACATCACTCCTTTCGACAAAATTAATTCTTCTTCTTATGGTCAGTATAGAGTTGTACCAATTTCTCTAACAGCCACATGTATCAACATACATTTTTATTTCATTAATAAAGAAAACAATTTTCAACTCGGATCCTGATTTCAAATTGAGCATTTCGCTAGAACTAATCATGTGCTTAATTAGTGATCTATCAAAAAATCAAAAGTCAGTGTTAAATGTCCTTCCTTGAAGTATCCAAGAGCCTGTTATCTTTGCATCTTACAATCTGTTTATCAAGTCAGTGGTACTAAAAGTTTTTAAAGTTTATTCGAAAAAGAAAAGAAAAATATAGTCCGTTGCAAAGAAAGGTAAAAGTGACGACTGTTGTTATGGAAAAAGTAGAAAACAATAACCTTGTTATCTTGTCTTGACACCGGGTAAAATATACTAAAATTTTCAAAAGTCTGTCATTATTATTTTAACGGGACATTCATTAAAACGCAACGAATGATTTTGAAGTCAAAACTGAGCTGAAATACAAGGTAATCGATTCGAGAAATTTTGTATTATTTTGAGAAAAAAGAGGGATTGAGAGCCAACGAGGCTGTTGTCTATTCAACACATACCGTATAAAGTACATAACTCACAATCAGTTTAATACCCATTTCGTTACTTTTACTATATACATTTGTCGGTATGAATATAAGTACTTTTGTATGAAAGTACGTAATTTCATCGTAACACTACGTTTTTACACTTCATAAAGATTTCAGTTGTACAAATAGATAATCATTGCGTTAATACTTCGTTGTCTTTCTTGAATGCATTCCAAAATTCCAACTATAAATGTTTTCATATGTTTTGCACATAGTCATGATTTTGTAGTACCTTCCAGCGAGGAACATTATTTAGGTGAAAACCCAACATTAAATCTAAATTCGTAAGAACTGATTTTCTTGTATATCATGTAGTTTTTAAACAAGGCATATATATGTAATATTTTTAAAATCTTAGCTATATTTCGTTTCACTATACATAAAAAAGCTGAAAACTTTTCATCTGTGATCTTGTGTGGGGTAATACTAGAAAAGATTACATTTTAAAAGTCAACTTAAGCAATTAAATTCCTATGTTAATTAATAGGGTATCATATTTATAAAATATTTTTCATCTTTGAAGATTGTTTATCCGTAACTCGTAATGTACATATTAATTAATAGTGACACCTATTTATTTACAATTATAAATTTACAAGTCTTCCACTTGCACTGCCGACACTACTGTTTTAGCGTAGCCTGCCTTATTACAAATTAGTACTTAATCCAACAAAGATGGTTTTCAGCTGATGACTCATCGTCGTATGTAGTAATACAAATATCATCATTATACAATAATACACTCCTATAAAGTTAAAAGAAACATACCAAGAAAAATTGCATGCTACGTAAAAGTATAATATAAGGAGTCCCGATTCCAATTTTACACAAGAAACATAAAGGAGAGCCCGTGAGATTATAGTACAGAACAGTTCTAACTTCTTAAAGTACATATTGAAATATTACTGGAATCAGAACCTCCAAACACACTACACACATCATCTATAGTAAAACATTATATTCGTTCCAAAGGTTAACTGCGTATTACAATTTATATTACATGAATTCTTATTTTATTGTATTTTTACTGGCTACACAATATTTGAAAGATGAGAGAGGACTCCTTGCATTCTTCAAACAACTTCTACTTACAAATATACCAAAATACCAAAGAAAAATCAGGGAGACTTACTTTTTATTTAAAACAAAAATGCAACTTCAACAGGGATTAAATTTTTAAAGTATTTTAAACCAGAGAATCGGCCAATTTAGCAATAATGTACAAAATTTTAACATAAAGTTAGAAGAAGAATCATTATTGGCAATATGGTTTACTGAATCACGTAATTAATGACAGGATGTTGTCGGAAAAAAGGAACTGAAGCTCATCATGAAGTTTGCGTTATTTATAGGGTTTGAACAATGTCGTACTTCTTTCTCAAATCAATCTTCTGCGTCTTCGGGTCCAGTTTCTCTTTCTTCCTTGCAGCCAACATTGCTCGCATCTCTTGAGCAGTCATGTTTAAATCTAGTCCATTGGAGCTCTTCATCCTACTTGGCTGAAGCATAGGTGTCGGAGATGGCGACGCGGAGCTACCGGGAGGAGTGGGAGATGGTCCGCCTGAGCTCACCTCGTCCTCCATTGAGTTCATGTAACCGTTATGTTTGCTCTCCTTCCTCAACGAGTTGTCTTTACTCTGTAATAAGAACAACAAAAATAAGATTTTAGCGTCAAAACTGGATGGTGGTAAATGGCAAACGGTATTGCCAAACAGTTCACATATAAATGCACATTTTTCATCTAGGTAACCTTCATCATCACCTCAAACTCAGATCATATCTATTTTCGTCACTTTTCTATGCTAACTACACGGTTGCCTCTCTGTAAACAGAGCATACTGTCAAAATAAAAACCAGAAAAATAAATTGCTTTCCTTCCACAAGTGTTTCACTTTACTATCACTTCTACTTTGGCTCGCTCCAAATTACCTGATAATTTCACTTAAATTAGTTAGCAGATTCGAATAAGAGATTATGAGCTAAAGCATTTAGCATACTGTGCTGCTACGCTAATGCATACCTATAAAAATGAATTATAAGTAGTTGCATATCGTCACAACATAATAATAATCATAAACCTGTTTCTATGAAACCGAGAATGAAAGAATAAACTGAATGAGCGAGTGAAACAAAGCGATTCTTTGACCGCAAATGAGAGTAATGTGTAAAATTGTGCTAACGTACACCTCAGGTATGCAATACAAACAGTGCAAGGGTACTCGTAGCGACAGCGTCGTGAAGAGTTGCACGCACGGCTCCCTGTCATTGACGATAATTTTTAATCTTCTTCGCAAAAAGTCTCCACTACAATTAATGAGATTCAAACAATGAGGTGAACAAATGATATCTTACACTTTGCACCGAACTTTGTCGCAACTCTTACCATTATAGCGAAATTTGTTTTCTGTGTATATTGGTTTTCCAATCTCTAACGTCTCGAGGTCACGTCAAGCACAAAATAATTAATATAAAATGTCAATTAAAATCGGGAAGTTTCTGAATTTATTTAAGGAGGAGATAAAGTACACAAACTAATTGAAAGCAATAGCAGTTACAAAACTGATATGCTGCAAAAATATTATGCTGATATTTAATTAATTCAAAGTCACATAGTTCTGTTTGCCGGAAGAAGTAAAAGAGTGAGACGTGTTACAACCAGCGACACGAAATTGTTGAATGTTCTGTATGAAAAATGCAAATGGGTGCAAAGTGTAGTTTGGTAGTTGAAAGTACGTCTGTAGAAAATTAAGGAGGAACAAAACTAAATTATGTCACAGGTGTGGTGCCTATAAACGTTTTGTAGCACCTGAATTTAATTAGTTTTTAGAAAAAGTAAATAAGTCTTTACATTAGTACAACAAGTTTGATGATGAGATCCACATACACTCAGAAAATCATGATGATTAATAACTATGTCTGTATTGGGGGCACTTTAAAATTTAACATAAACGCTATCAAACGATCATATAGTCGCTTCTGAATTGAATGAATGAGAATTCGTCAGCTTCATTGTTCTGTTGGATGATATAATATTAAAATGTAGAATAACTATCATGCCAATGACTTAACGATGAAACTTACTTTGCATCAAAATTCTACAAAACGCCTTCCAAAATGTATATCTGTATTATTTCATCATCACACTCGAGAGGATGATTCAGTTATTTGGGTAGAGTGTTGGTTTCAATAAATGCGATGTATGGTAGCTACATAACAATGCGTATTTCTTGTTCTAAAACAGGAAGCAAATATGAGGATATATGCTCATCAATAGAAACTCGCAACATAAATGTGCTTAACTATTGAATAAATATTTTAAACATTACGATTGCTTAAAAGTTTAGCGTTCATAATTTTTATTACATTATGAATTAATACTGCAGTAAAAGCAGAACATAAATTAAATTAACAATTTTATGCGAGGAAACAATTTCTGCTAACAATCCAATACATCTGTGTTGGATATGACGGAGACAAAATCAATCTATTATTGTCTATCAATTGTGTAACCATCATTTAAGCGTTAAGCGACAAATCGTTTCTAAAGTTTTTATTTATGCAAGCAGGAAATTATGATCGATTAAAAATAAACCTTTAATTTTATTATTTAAGGCCAAAATTATTGGACTTGTGTCAAGCTTACTTTGTTTCACATCTGTTTGAAATGGATTTTTAAAGCTTGAGAGAGGATCTGACAATTTGTAGCTAAACAAAAAGAACGTCAATGGTAGTCTAATTTTGCGTTTGGTTAGTAAAATGTTGCATTTATTATAATTACAAGAAAATATCTAAACGTCTGTTGTTTTTTCTCGAGTCGCCCCAAACATGAAAACCTACCTACTTCTTAAACCTATGTTTCTGTTCGCACATATAGTTATTTACATACATATTACACTTAATGACTCAATAGCTTAGTGACATTAATTATTCGTGTCTCAATGGACATTTCCATGAAATCCTGACCAATTTACTATTTAAGTGTGCGGTGAAATATGACGCATGTAGTTAGTTCTGAAATAATTAAAACCTCTCTGGACTCTTAACTAGGATATATCCGATTGAAGCTCTGCTACCGTTATTCAATGGAGCATCAGGATAATAATGATAAAATATAACGAATTGTTTTACAAAGTAATTAGATCAAACAGATTCTTGCCATCAAGTTTCCTTTAATACACTCATCAACAAAAATAATACCA